>CAKAOH010021178.1:0-33587 GCA_916701665.1 Sebastiscus tertius | reverse complement strand
TGTGTGTGTGTCTGTGTGTATATAATATATTGTTTTTTTATTTTATATATTTATGTTGCATTTTGCTATGTTTGTGTGTGTTTTTTCTAAATAAAGTTGTTCATCTTTACAAAAACTGACTGGTTAATGGTTTACCTCCAGTATGTGACCATGGAACCACAAGTTCAATATATCATAGAACATGAATACGGAGGTCATTATTCAACCAAATGACTACTTTAAAGTATAAACACAACAATGAACTGTAGGAGGAGTAGGAGGAGGACGAGGATGATGACGGGTAGACATAATGTATAACACACTTCACAATAGCACTCTTACAGAGCTTGTCTTTTTTGGGAACACAAATACACCAATTTGAGGAACGAAATCACCAATTTGCAATTGCAGTTTCCCCAATTGCCCAACTTGCACATTGTTACAGATTTTCTTGCGCTATCAGTGCTTGATCTTTTCAGTTCTTCTTATAGCTAGTTTGCACCGGACAAATTTCAACCTGATTTTCGCTCCCCTTTCTGCCGCATGACAATATCCTCAGTCATTGGGAGACCCCAATGGATTTTTAGTCCATCGCCTTAACCACTCGGCCACGACAACCTGTAAAACAACCGTAAATACGAATTTCCAAAAATGTTCTGAATTTTCCCAAGAGACGCTAACCTCCCCGTCGGGGAATCGAGCCACAGTCTTCCACATGACAAGCAGAGATACTGTCCACTATACTAACAAGGACTGTTCATCCCTGTTTTTGGGACGTCAATGGACGGGTGGTGCTGTTCCAGTGTATACAGGGAATATACAGAGATATGGAATGAGTAGGTGTGAATGTGAGTGTGAATGGTTGTCTGTCTTGTTTGCTTTGACACTGATATTTTTTTTTAAGTTGTTGAACGTGCGCGGGAAGACCCCAATGGATTTCGAATCCAAAAGTCTTCACACCAAATTCGCCAATTTTTCTGGGCATTGAGACTGAAGCGAGCCCTGCATTTAAAAAATGCATGGGACTGTCACCTCTACTTGCTCTACTTACTTACTTATTTTCGATATTGTATCAAACACAGTATCAAAAACTGGGTTTGATTGAAGGCCTCCACACAATCAAGTCTACTCAATCAACAATTACTGTCAAAGAATCACTTTGTTACTGATGTTTTCTTCTAAGTTACACCTGGTATCCACGTATCATTGGTGGGGTCCCGCTACCGAAAAGTGTCTTGTCGGCGGGATTTGAACCTGCGCGGGGAGACCCTAATGGATTTCAAGTCCACCGCCTTAACCACTCGGCCACAACAACCTGTAAAACAGCCGTAAATACCAATTTCCAAAAATCTTCTGTACTTTCCCAATTGCTGAGAAGAACAAGGCGTATCAATGTAACGTACTTGTTCAGTTAAACGTCCACTTGGTTTTCTTGCCTTTGTGATGGTTGGTATATTCAGAACTGTCTGTTTCCTCATCACAACAGTCACCTTTAACCAGAACCAGTCTTTCTCTAAACTTAACTACTAAGTTTTCCTGCCTAAACTAAACCCTTGATATTGAGGTGGCAGAGATAAACATGACAGACTTAATTTCTGCAACAACCAGGCACTGCTGAGATTTGATACTGTCCACAAACTAACGAGGATTGCTTCATCCCTAATTGTGGCACGTCAACGGACAGGTGGCGCTCTTCCAGTGTATACAGGGAATATACAGAGATATGGAATGAGCCCGTAGGTGTGAATGTGAGTGTGAATGGTTGTCTGTCTCAAGTGTCAGCTCTTTGATAGTCTGCCGATCTGTCCAGGGTGTAACCCGCCTTCGCCCAATGTCAGCTGGGAATCCTTTACCATTTATCCGTTTGTCAGTAGAAGAAGAAAAGGACTGCAATGGCTGGGAATCAAACCCAGGTCAACTGCTTGGAAGGCAGCTATGCTCTCCACTATACCACCAACGCTTTTCACGCTGAATTAGCCATTTTTTCTGGGCATTGAGACTGAAGCGGGCCCTGCATTTAAAAAATGCATGGGACAGTCACCTCTACTTACTTACTTATTTTTGATATTGTATCAAACACAGTATCAAAAATTGGGTTTGATTGAAGGCCTACACACAATCTAGTCTACTCAATCAACAATTACTGTCAGAGAATCACTTTGTTACTGATGTTTTTTATGAAGTTGCACCAAGTATCCACGTATCATCGGAAAAGTGTCTTTCGTTGTCGGCAGGATTCGAACCTGCGCGGGGAGACCCCAATGGATTTCAAGTCCATCGCCTTAACCACTCGGCCACGACAACCTGTTAAACAAAGGTAAATACCAATTTCCAAAAATGTTCTGAACTTTCCCAATTGCTGAGAAGAACAACTTCTACGAGTTCAGTTAAACGTCCACTTGTTTTTCTTGCCTTTGTGATAGTTGGTGCATTCTTACTTGCGCTATCGGTGTTTGATCTTTTCAGTTCTCCTTAAAGCTAGTTCGCACTGCGAAAATTTCAACCTGATGTTCCGCTCCCCTTTCCGCCGCATGACAATATCCTCAGTCAGGGTCAGCAGTTCTCCCCTGCTGAACGCAGCCTGAGCCAAACCCTGCTCTCCCTTCCTGAGTCGTCTAACAGTTTGCCAGAACTTCCCCGATGCCAAAGGAAAGTCCTTCTCCGTAGCCTCCCGGAAATCAACTTATGGTATGAATATCACATTTCATGGACTAATTGTGAATTCTCCATTCTGCTGTGAAGTAACAACTGCTGTTGCTTTAAAACTTTTGTCTTTCTTGGTGAAGAACAAGCAGCTGGTAGAAGACGCTAACCTCCCCGTCGGGGAATCAAACCTCGGTCTTCCGCGTGACAAGCAGAGATACTGTCCTCTATACTAACAAGGAATGCTTCATCCCTGTTTTTGGCACGTCAATGGACGGGTGGTGCTGTTCCAGTATATACAGGGAATATACAGAGATATGGAATGAGCCTGTAGGTGTGAATATGAGTGTGAATGGTTTTCTGTCTCTAGTGTCAGCCCTGTGATAGTCTGCCGATCTGTCCAGGGTGTACCCTGCCTTCCTTTACCATTTATCCATTAACTTGACACATTTCTCCATCCTTGCCTCAGGTGGGAATCAAAGCCATGACCTTCTGCTCCGCAGCAAATACACAGGAGCAGAATCCCCCTTCCTTCTCAAACCACAACTTCCAGACTATAGTACTACCGCACCTCCTCTTGTTGGTTTTCATTCCGTTCTCTCTTCCATTGTTTCCAAATGAGACAATGTTTTTCCAGAAAAACTATACATCATTACCTTAATAACTCTTCTACCTTTAAAGTCTACAGACTGCTGTCCTGTGTGAGGCACTGTTGGGATTTAAACCCAAGATCTCCTGTTTACAAGACAGGTGCTTTAACCACTAAGTTACAGTGCCACTGTTTTTTGCTGTCTTCTTCTCTCATATCAAAGCTGCATTCATATCCAAAATGTAAAAAAGAGTTACAAAGAGTTCAA
Organism: Sebastiscus tertius; assembly: GCA_916701665.1. Classification (NCBI taxonomy): domain Eukaryota; kingdom Metazoa; phylum Chordata; class Actinopteri; order Perciformes; family Sebastidae; genus Sebastiscus; species Sebastiscus tertius. The sequence continues at coordinate 30,108 of CAKAOH010021178.1, read as the reverse complement.
CACAGGAGCTGTCTGTTTCCTCATCACAACAGTCAACTTTAAACAGAACTACAGTCCACTAAAATTAGCTGCTAAGTTTTTCTGCCTAAGCTAAACCCTTGATATTGAGGTGGCAGAGATAAACATGACAGACTGCATTTAAGAGCTAATTTTTGCAACAACCAGGCACTGATGGGATTTGAACACAGGATCTCCTGTTTACTCGACAGGCACTTTAACCAACTAAGCCACAGCACCTCCTGCAGTACTCAAATGAACATGGAAAACAGTTTCATGTGCATTCTACTCCTATTCTATTTCTATGATGTAAACATGAACTTTGTTTGTTTACAAGAAAACTAAACAGGGCACCTTTGACTTCTCACCATGCTGCAGTGATGTACAGGTGTACTCCGAGACCCTGTTACATCACTGTTGGGTGTGGTTTCAGGTGCATGCGATGCTGACTGCGGTCAGAGGTAAAACAAACTTGTATTGGGTCGTTCATCTGAAATGCATTTTGTCCAAAGAGAGACAATCTCTGCAACCAAAAGGCACTGCTGGGATTTGAACCCAGGATCTCCTGTTTACAAGACAGGCACTTTAACCAACTAAGCCACAGCGCCTCCTATTGCTGCAGCTCCCTGTTACATGAATACAATGAGCTAGTAAACATGGATGTAAACAGTATTGGATTTAAAACACTTAAAAACTCACTGATAGCTTCTTCAATTCTGTCTGTTTCTTCACTCCAACAGTCAACATTTAACCAGAACTACAGTCTTTCTCTAAACTTAACTCTGTAGTTTTCCTGCCTAGATTAAATCTTTGATATAGAGCTGGCAGAGATAAACATCCATCTATCCATTCATTCCGTTCTTTCTTCCATTGTTTCCTTTAATTTCCACACAAATGAGACAATGTTTTTCCAGGACAATGTCACATCATGTCTTGAATCTCTTCAAGAAGGTCCAGTTCCAGTACACATAGGCCCTGTTCAGACCTGGTATTAACATGCGTCCTCAGTGATCGGATCACAAGTGGACAGCTTTAAGTACGCCTGTTCACACCTGGCATTAAAATGCGTCTCCACATGCATCTTCAGTGACCACTTGTGATTCGATCACACTTCCCTGCTCTATATGCAAATAAACACGTAGTAACCACATGGCTAATACAGCAGCCGTTGTGACGTAATAATACATGAATGTCAGTAGTAATATCATACATATTCGTGAATTCTGGTACATTGTATTAATATCAAAATAAAAGGGTATTGTACCGGCGGTCCCCGGGGACCTCTGTGCCGCCGGCACCGCTGCTTTTGCCAGACAACAGCGGTGTACAGAGCTTCAGAGAGCCAGGGAGAACAGAGAACAGGCGGGCGGTCGGGTGTCAGCTCCACGCAAAGCAGTGGAACAAAAACACCGACACATCTCCGACAGAATGATAATAATGCACTTCCTGTTCCTAGTTTGATAGTCTGTAGATATGTGGCCTATAAACAAGATATATTTTAATAAAATACAGTTGTACCGACAGGATACAGTAGAGCACAGAGGCCATTTCCATGCTAACAAGCAACCGTGTCTGCCTGTTTATTCACCTGAGGGGCGCGGTGATCCTGCAGATCCCAGCTGGACATCAGATGAGTTGGCGGTTAATGCGGCCCCGGACGCATACACTACACACTGCTAAAAGAATGTGGTCATATGTGGCCCAGACCACCTCTGAATGTGGTCAGAAAGATCCGATCTCAATGCGTCTTGAGTGTGATCAAACCCGTACTTATAACTGTCTATTTGTGATTGGATCACTGAGGACGCATGTTAATACCGTGTCTAAACAGGGCCATAATGTCCTGAATCTTAATTCTACTGTTAAAGACCAACAACTGCTGTCCTGTGTGAGGCACTGTTGGGATTTGAACCCAAGATCTCCTGTTTACAAGACAGGCGCTTTAACCACTAAGCCACAGCGCCTCTCTTTTTGATGGTCTTCTTCTCTCAAATCAAAGTTGCATACGTAGCAAGCCAACGAGGAAAGTCAAGAGGAAAAACACAGAGGGCTCTTCCCATTTTTCTTCTTGATCTCATCTGATCATTCCAATACACGGATATTTTTACAACGACATGGCCATCTGGAATAAAGCTACCTGGTTGACAACTGCTTTGTTTCATGTCCGTATCATATTAACGGCTTGTATATCCGCCGTTCTCGGTCTTCCGGTTTCCCTTTTTGAATGACAAGTACACACTACCGCAACCTGATGGTAGGAAGAGTTATTTCATCTCAGGCAACCCACAGAACGTACGTGCTAACTGGCCGTCAGCTTTGCGGTGTGTTCAAGTGCAACTTGTCGGCCAAAACAAGGGTGACGTGAGGCGGCGCAACAGGCGGCCTTCGTTGCCACTAGTTCTTTGATGTTGGCTTGGTGTGTCCCCAGCTTTACTGCTTACTTTCTGACAATGGAGACAGTCACTGAGGGCTGGCTATTTAGTAGAGGTAGCTTGATCTTTTCTGGAGTGGCGGGAAGTGAGGCAGAGGGATCAGCCCAGCGCTGCCATTGGCCACCAGCCTGCTGTCCGGCTCATTTTCTGTAACCGGTGTAATAATAAAGCATGGCAGAATTAGCAAGCTAACTAACTAGCTAGCTGTTCGCTACTTAGCTCCATTATTTTTCTCAAAAAAAAAAATGCAAATCTTATTTTTGAAGTGTTTAAAAGCCAGAATACTTAACATTCATGTTTACTAGTTTATTGCCTTTTTGCAATAATAAGCAAGAGCTGCAGGAGGTGCTGTGGCTTAGTTTGTTAAAGTGCCTGTCTAGTAAACAGGACATCATAGGTTCAAATCCCAGCAGTGCTTAATAGTTGCAAAAATGAGCTCTTAAATGAAGTCTGTCATGTTTATCTCTGCCACGTCTATATCAAGGGTTTAGTTTAGGCAGGAAAACTTAGTAGTTAAGCTTAGAGAAAGACTGGTTCTGGTTAAAAGTTGACTGTTGTGATGAAGAAACAGACAGCTCCTATGTTGAACTTTTTGTAACCCTTTTTTACATTTTGGATATTCAATTCAATACAATTTATTTTTACATAGCGTATATGAATGCAGCTTTGATATGAGAGATGTATATTCCCTGTATACACTGGAACAGCACCACCTGTCCATTGACGTGCCAAAAACAGGGATGAAGCAGTCCTCATTAGTATAGTGGACAGTATCTCCGCATGTCACGTGGAAGACGGGGTTTTGATTCCCCGACGGGGAGAGTAATGTCTTCTACCAGCTGCTTGTTATTCACCAAGAAAGACAAAAGCTGTAAAGCAGCAGCAGTTGTTACTTCACAGCAAAATGGAGGATTCAAAATTAGCAGCATCTCATAATAGGAAATTGTTCGTTCATGAAATGTGATATTCATACCATATGTTGATTTCCGGGAGGTTACGGAGAAGGACTTTCCTTTGGCATCGCGGAAGTTCTGGCAAACTGTTAGACGACTCAGGAAGGGAGAGCAGGGTTTGGCTCAGGCTGCGTTCAGCAGGGGAGGAGAACGGCTGACCCTGACTGAGGATATTGTCATGCGGCGGAAAGGGGAGCGGAAAATCAGGGCGAAATTTGTGCAGTGCGAACTAGCTATAAGGAGAACTGAAAAGATCAAGCACTGATAGCGCAAAGCAAAGAATGCACCGACTATCACAAAGGCAAGAAAAGCAAGTGGACGTTTAACTGAACAAGTACAAGTTGTTCGTCTCAGCAATTGGGAAAGTTCAGAACATTTTTGGAAATTGGTATTGATGTTTGTTTGACAGGTTGTCGTGGCCGAGTGGTTAAGGTGATCGACTAGAAATCCATTGAGGTCTCCCCGCGCAGGTTTGAATCCTGCCGACAACGAAAGACACTTTTCGGCAGCAGGAGCCCACCAATGATACTTGGATACTTGGTGCGACTTTGAAAAAAACATCAGTAACAAAGTGATTCTTTGACAGTAATTGTTGATTGAGTAGACTAGATTGTGTATTGGCCTTCAATCAAACCCAAATTTGATACAATATGGAAAATAAGTAAGTACAGTTGACAGTCCCATGCATTTTTTAAATGCAGGGCTCGCTTCAGTCTCAATGCCCAGAAAAATTGGCGAATTTGGTGGGAAAACCTTTTTTTGTGCAGCGGTGGTGGTATAGTGATGAGCATAGCTGCCTTCCAAGCAGTTGACCTGGGTTTGATTCCCAGCCATCGCAGTCCTTTCCTTCTTCCACTGACAGTATACTGTTGCTTGGTATTGTTGTTAGAAAATAAGCAGTAAAGCTGGGGACACATCAAGCTGACATCAAAGAACTAGCGACAACGAAGGCTGCCTGTTGCGTCGTCTCGCTTCTCTTTTGTTTTGGCCGACAAGTTGCACTTGAACACACTGCAAAGACTACAGCCGACGGCCAGTTAGCACGTACGTTCTGTGCCAGCCTGAGATGAAATAACTCTTCCTACCAGCAGGTCACGGTAGTGTACTTGTCATTCAAAAAGGGAAACCGGAAGACCGAGGACAGCGGATATACAAGCCTTTATTATGATAAGGACATAAAATAAAGCAGTTGCCGACCACGTAGCTTTATTCCAGATGGCCATGTCGTTGTGAAAATATCCGTGTATTGGAAGGGTCAGATGAGATCAAGAAGAAAAATGGGAAGAGCCCTCTGTGTTTTCCTCTTGACTTTCCTCGTTGGCTTGCTTTCCCTCATGTCCTTTTCTCTTCTAGTGCACTGATTTGTTTAAGCTGAACCAAAGGCTGTACCGCCAATGAGAGTGATTTCTTTCACCGACGGGCGGCACCATCGATTCAACATGCTTAATTGGCCGAAAAACCTCCAATGCGGGCAGACTAGAGCTGACGGTGCGGGACACACCAGAAAAAACAGTCCAACGGACGTTCACCGACGGCCGGCCGATGGCTCGTTGTGCCACGGCCTTAAGGCAGCAAATGTCCTACATTGTTATTGCTGGTATAGTGGTGCAAGCACTCTACCCGGTTTGATTTATGGCCATCGCAGTTGCATTTCACAGGTTTTAAAGCAATGTACCAGATTAACCCTAAGTGTTTTAGTCAGATTTCTTCTTTTATTCAGGTGTCTGGAACAAATTGTCAAACATTTGCAAACATGACGGGGGATGTAGCTCAGTGGTAGAGCGCATGCTTTGCATGTATGAGGCCCCGGGTTCAATCCCCGGCATCTCCAATAGGTATTATGGTCACAGTAAAAGGGAGACTCTGGGGGGACTGCCAGACTGCTTCAAGCCCTGTACTCAAAAGTTAAAAGGTAGGGTTAATATTCTTCTATAGCTTTAATACACTGATGTGTTCTGCACAGCAAAGTCCCCACAGTAACACTGACTCTCAGTGGACTGATGTGGACCGAGCTGGTACCAGCCGTGCTATAAGGCGTCAAAAGAGTTGTACTATTACTTATTGGGCTGGTCTCTACTGCATTTCATCACTCCACAGATCAGGCTAACCCAACTCTTCATCTCCACGTGTTCCCCAAGCAGACTGCTGAGCACAGCGTGAATAAGCCAAAGAGACAAAAAAGTGAGTGGTTTTATTTCTTCATATTGAAGAAATGTCAATGAAATGCTGTCTCCTCTGATGTTTCCTCTGCTGCATCCATTTCTTCATTGTGTTCATGCAGACAGAAAAAAGCGGTCCATTACCATGAAGCAGCAAGACTACCCTCCTGTGGGCCAGGGGGAGGTGGTGCCAAGGTCCACGGCATACAGGAGGAAGAAAAGGGCTGAGACGGTGGCTAGAGCCAAGAGCAGGGGTAAGGAGATCAAAGCGATGAGGAATCCTCCTAAGTCTTACCCCTGCTCTAAATGCGGTAGGCCCAAACGGCGCGAGTTTGGGCACACAACCTATAAGGGCAGAGACTTCTGCTCTAAAGTCGAGGGCTGCTCCTTGGAGGACTTCCTCCGTGAGATGAAGAAGAGGGATGGGCATAAAATACCAAGGACCACAAATTGGCGTAGAAAACAAACAGCATTGGCGGAGGCAGAGGCCAAGAAGAAGGGCTGGCCATTTCATGAAAGAAAGACCTTTTTCAGTGACTGACTGTTGTGTGTGTGTCTCCTCAAACTCTCTGTAGCCCAGCCCACTAGCAGCTCTGAGGAGGACTCTGTAGCGCAGCCAGCAGCCTCTTGCCCCATGTGTGGTGGTCCTGCAGGTCACAGGAGATTCTACAGCTTCAGAGGTCATCAGTTCTGCAAGGTGGCGGCAGCAGGACGAATGACTCTGAAGCAGTGGATGAAGACCAGCATCCCCAGGACCACCATCTGGAGGCTGGAGAAGAAGTGGAAGGCCATGCGGGAAGGCCCTTTGCCGCCCCGGAAACAGAGGACCTGCCGCCAGTGTGGCCAACACAGGGCGAACGCCACTGGCCACAGTCTCTACAGAAAGACCAGGGAGACGTTCTGCGCGGTGTCAGACCTAAAGGGCAGGACTGTGGAGCAGTGGCTGACATAGAAGAGAGGGGGCATCACAACAGCAGCACTTTTAAAATCCTACAGGAGGAGGAGGAAGAGAAAGAGATAGACTCCTATGTGTGTATATGTGTGTGTGTATTATATATACATATATATATATATATATATATATATATATATATATTTATACATTTATGTTGGATTTTGGTTTGCTGTGTTTGTGTGTGTTTTTTCTAAATAAAGTTGAGGATGATGACGGGTAGACATAATGTATAGCACACTTCACAATAGCACTCTTACAGAGCTTGTCTTTTTTGGGAACACAGATACACGAATTTGAGGAACGAAATCACCAATTTGCAATTGCAGTTTGCCCAATTGCCCAACTTGCACATTGTTACGGATTTTCTTGCGCTATCAGTGCTTGATCTTTTCAGTTCTCGTTATAGCTAGTTCTCACTGCACAAATTTCAAACTGATGTTCCGCTCCCCTTTCTGCCGCATGACAATATCCTCAGTCATTGGGAGACCCCAATGGATTTCGAATCCATCACTTTAACCACTCGGCCACGACAACCTGTAAAACAGCCGCAAATTCCAAATTTCCAAAAATCTTCTGATCTTTCCCAATTGCTGTGAAGAACAGGGCATATCAATGTAACGTACTTGTTCAGTTAAACGTCCACTTGGTTTTCTTGCCTTTCCTGCCTAAACCAACCAGGCACTGCTGAGATTTGATACTGTCCACTAACTAACGAGGACTGCTTCATCCCTAATTGTGGCACGTCAACGGACAGGTGGCGCTCTTCCAGTGTATACAAGGAATATACAGAGATATGGAATGAGCCCGTAGGTGTGAAAGTGAGTGTGAATGGTCGTCTGTCTCTAGTGTGAGCTCTTTGATATTCTTCCGATCTGTCCATGGTGTACCCCTCCTTCTCCCAATGTCAGCTGGGATCCTTTACCATTTATCCGTTTGTCAGTAGAAGAAGAAAAGGACTGCAATGGCTGGGAATCGAACCCAGGTCAACTGCTTGGAAGGCAGCTATGCTCACCACTATACCACCATCGCTGCGCAAAATAGGTTTTCCCACCAAATTCGCCAATTTTTCTGGGCATTGAGACTGAAGCGAGCACTGCATTTAAAAAATCCATGGGACTGTCACCTCTACTTACTTATTTTCGATATTGTATCAAACACAGTATCAAAAATTGGGTTTGAATGAAGGCCTACACACAATCTATTCTACTCAATCAACAATTACTGTCAAAGAACCACTTGGTTTGCTTTGATACTGATGTTTTTTTCTAAGTTGCACCTAGTATCCAAGTATCAATGGTGGGATCCCGCTGCCGAAAAGTGTCTTTCATTGTCGGCAGGATTCGAACCTGCGCGGGGAGACCCCAACGGATTTCTAGTCCATCGCCTTAACCACTCGGCCACGACAACCTGTAAAACAAGCATAAATACCAATTTCCAAAAATGTTCTGAACTTTCCCAATTGCTGAGAAGAACAGGGCGTATCAATGTAACGTACTTGTTCAGTTAAACGTCCACTTGGTTTTCTTGCCTTTGTGATAGTCGGTGCATTCTTTGCTTTGCGCTATCAGTGCTTGATTTCTTCAGTTCTCCTTACAGCTAGTTCGCACTGCACAAATTTCGCCCTGATTTTCCGCTCCCCTTTCCGCCGATCGACAATATCCTCAGTCAGGGTCAGCAGTTCGCCTCCCCTGCTGAACACAGCCTGAGCCAAACCCTGCTCTCCCTTCCTGAGTCGTCTAACAGTTTGCCAGAACTTCCGCGATGCCAAAGGAAAGTCCTTCTCCACAGCCCCACGGAAATCAACATATGGTATAAATATCACTTTTCATGGACTAATTGTGAATTCTCCATTCTGCTGTGAAGTAACAACTGCTGCTGCTTTACAACTTTTGTTTTTCTTGGAGAATAACAAGCAGCTGTTGGAAGACCCTTCCCTCCCTGTCGGGGAATCGAACCCCTGGTCTTACGCGTGACAAGTGGAGATACTGTCCACTATACTAACGAGGACTGTTTCATCCCCGTTTTTGGCACGTCAATGGACAGGTGAGCAGAGAGGCTCGCTGATGCCTTGCAGACACATTCCAGATATCTAGCATGCTAAATATCTGGACCTGTCGGGGACTCCTGCCAGAAGCTACAGCCAATGAGAGCGCAAGACACGGGTTGAGGGGAAACCTGGGGTCACAGTAGAACTTACTGCATGTCAAAATAGCAAGTTTTGCAGTATAGATATGGGATGACTTTGAAAGTCTTGCAGGGTGAACATAGACTCCCCCAGAGTCACCCTTTTACTGTGACCATAATACCTATTGAAGATCCCGGGGATTGAACCCAGGTTCTCATACATGCAAAGCATGCACTCTACCACTGAGCTACATCCCCTGCTGTTTTTGGGAATGTTTGACAATTTTTTCCAGACACCTAATAAAAGGAGAAATCTGACTAAAATACTTACGGTTAATCTGGTACGTTGCTTTAAAACCTGTGAAATGCAACTGCGATGGCCGAAAATCAAACCGGGTAAAGTGCTTGCACCACTATACCTGCAATCACAGTGGAAAAGTAGGACACTTGCAGCCTTAAGGCCCTGACACACCAAGCCAACTTTCTCAGCTCACTCTTCTACTGATGAAGTCTGCTGTCCTGTGTGAGACACTGTTGGGATTTAAACCCAAGATCTCCTGTTTACAAGACAGGCGCTTTAACCACTAAGTTACAGTGCCACTGTTTTTTGCTGTCTTCTTCTCTCATATCAAAGCTGCATTCATATCCAAAATGTGAAAAAGAGTTACAAAGAGTTCAACACAGGAGCTGTCTGTTTCCTCATCACAACAGTCAACTTTAAACAGAACTACAGTCCACTAAAATTAACTACTAAGTTTTTCTGCCTAAGCTAAACCCTTGATATTGAGGTGGCAGAGATAAACATGACAGACTTCATTTAAGAGCTAATTTTTGCAACAACCAGGCACTGATGGGATTTGAACACAGGATCTCCTGTTTACTCAACAGGCACTTTAACCAACTAAGCCACAGCACCTCCTGCAGTACTCAAATGAACATGGAAAACAGTTTCATGTGCATTCTACTCCTATTCTATTTCTATGATGTAAATATGAACTTTGTTTACAAGAAAACTAAACAGGGCACCTTTGACTTCTCACCATGCTGCAGTGATGTACAGGTGTACTCCGAGACTCTGTGACATCACTGTTGGGTGTGGTTTCAGGTGCATGCGATGCTGACTGTGGTCAGAGGTAAAACAAACTTGTATTGGGTAGATAATATGAAATGCATTTAGTCAAAAGAGAGACAATCTCTGCAACCAAAAGGCACTGCTGGGATTTGAACCCAGGATCTCCTGTTTACAAGACAGGCACTTTAACCAACTAAGCCACAGCGCCTCCTACTGCTGCAACTCCCTGTTACATGAATACAACGAGCTAGTAAACATGGATGTAAACAGTATTGGATTTAAAACACTTAAAAACTCACTGATAACTTCTTCAATTCTGTCTGTTTCTTCACTACAACAGTCAACATTTAACCAGAACTACAGTCTTTCTCTAAACTTAACTCTGTAGTTTTCCTGCCTAGATTAAATCTTTGATATAGAGCTGGCAGAGATAAACATCCATCTATCCATTCATTCCGTTCTTTCTTCCATTGTTTCCTTTAATTTCCACACAAATGAGACAATGTTTTTCCAGGACAATGTCACATCATGTCTTGAATCTCTTCAAGAAGGTCCAGTTCCAGTACACATAGGCCCTGTTCAGACCTGGTATTAACATGCGTCCTCAGTGATCGGATCACAAGTGGACAGCTTTAGGTACGCCTGTTCACACCTGGCATTAAAATGCGTCTCCACATGCATCTTCAGTGACCACTTGTGATTCGATCACACTTCCCCGCTCTATATGCAAATAAACACGTAGCAAACACATGGCTAATACAGCAGCCGTTGTGACGTAATAATACATGAATGTCAGTAGTAATATCATACATATTCGGGAATTCTGGTACATTGTATTAACATCAAAATAAAAGGGTATTGTACCGGCGGTCCCCGGGAACCTCCGCGCCACCGGCATTGCTGCTTTTGCCAGGCAACAGCGGTGTACAGAGCTTCAGAGAGCCGGGGTGGACAGAGAACAGGTGGGAGGTCAGGTGTCAGCTCCGCGCAAAGCAGCGGAACAAAAACACCGACACATCTCCGACAGTATGATAATAATGCACTTCCTGTTCCTAGTTTGATAGTCTGTAGATATGTGGCCTATAAACAAGATATATTTTAATAAAATACAGGTGTACCGACAGGATACAGTAGAGCACAGAGGCTGTTTCCATGCTGACAAGCGCCTGTGTCTGTTTATTCACCTGAGGAGCTCGGTGATCCCGCAGATCCCAGCTGGACATCAGTTGAGTAGGCGGTCCTTAATGTGGCCCAGGACACATTCACTACACACTGCTGAAAGAATGCGGTCATATGTGGAAGATCCGATCTCAATGCGTCTTGAGTGTGTACTTAAAGCTGTCCACTTGTTAATACCAGGTGTGAACATAATGTCCTGAACCTCTTTACCAGTGTTAAAGTCTACAGACTGCTGTCCTGTGTGAGGCACTGTTGGGATTTGAACCCAAGATCTCCTGTTTACGAGACAGGCGCTTTAACCACTAAGCCACAGCACCTCTCTTTTTGATGGTCTTCTTCTCTCAAATCAAAGTTGCATACGTAGCAAGCCAACGCGTAAAGTCACTTTGTTTGTTTTGATACTGACGGTTTTTTTTAAGTTGTTGAACCTGTGCGGGGAGACCCCAATGGATTTTGAATCCATCGCCTTAACCACTCGGCCACGACAACCTGTAAAACAGCCGTAAATACCAATTTCCCCAAATCTTCTGAAATTTCCCAATTGCTGAGAAGAACAGGGCATATCAATCTAATGTACTTGTTCAGTTAAACGTCCACTTGGTTATCTTGCCTTTGTGATGGTTGGTGCATTCTGAGCTGTCTGTGTCCTCATCATAACAGTCAACTTTAACCAGAACCAGTCTTTCTCTAAACTTAACTACTAAGTTTTCCAGCCTAAACTAAACCCTCGATATAGAGGTGGCAGAGATAAACATGACAGACTTCATTTAAGATCTCATTTCTGCAACAAGCACTACTGAGATTTGATACTGTCCACTGACTAACGAGGACTGCTTAATCCTTAATTGTGGCACGTCAACGGACAGGTGGCGCTCTTCCAGTGTATACAGGGAATATACAGAGATACGGAATGAGCCCGTAGGTGTGAATGTGAGTGAGAATGGTTGTCTGTCTCGAGTGTCAGCTCTTTGATAGTCTGCCGATCTGTCCAGGGTGTACCCCGCCTTCATCCAATGTCAGCTGGGATCCTTTACCATTTATCCGTTTGTTAGTAGAAGAAGAAAAGGACTGCGATGGCTGGGAATCAAACCCAGGTCAACTGCTTGGAAGGCAGCTATGCTCACCACTATACCACCATCGCTTCGCAAAAAAGGTCTTCCCACCAAATTTGTCAATTTTTCTGGGCATTGAGACTGAAGCAAGCCCTGCATTTAAAAAATCCATGGGACTGTCACTTCTACTTACTTATTTTCCATATTGTATCAGAATTGGGTTTGATTGAAGGCCATTCTTAAGGCCTAAACACAATCTAGTCTACTCAATCAACAATTACTGTTAAAGAATCACTTTGTTTACATTGATACTGATGTTTTTATCTAAGTTGCACCTGGTATCCAAGTATCATTGGTGGTCTCCCGCTGCCGAAAAGTGTCTCTAGAGGTGGCAGAGATAAACATGACAGACTTCATTTAAGAGCTCATTTCTGCAACAATCAGGCGCTGCTGGGATATGAACCGAGGATCTCCTGTTTACTAGACAGGCAGTTTGAACAACTAAGCCACAGTACCACCTGCAGTAGTTGAATGACCATAGAAGATGGTTTGATATGCATTCTACTCTTGATAAAAACCCTTGCTATAGAGCTGGCAGAGATAAACATCCATCCATCCATTATCTCCAATCCAATCCAAATGTATTTATAACGCACATACACAAACAACAAAAGTTGACCAAAGTGTTGTACAATTATACCTAAAAACATAAAAACACTGTACCCGCTTATCCTATTTAGGGTCGCGTGGGGGCTGGAGCAGATCCCAGCTGACATTATATGAAGGCGGGGTACACCCTGGACAGGTCACCAGACTACACCACCTCCTCTTGTTGCTGTTCATTCCGTTCTTTCTTCCATTGTTTTCTTTTATTTCCACACAAATGAGACAATTTTTTCCAGAACATCATTTCTTGAATCTCTTCAAGAATGTCCTGCTAATACAGCAGCTGTTGTGACGTAATATTACATGAATGTCAGTAGTAATATCTTATATATTAGGGAATTCTGGTACATTAACATCAAAATAAAAGGTTATTGTACTGGCAGTCCCCAGGGACTTCACATCATGTCCTGAATTTCTTTTCCACTGTCAAAGTCTGTTGTTCTGTGGGAGGCACTGTTGGGATTTGAACCCAAGATTTCCTGTTTACGAGGGAGGCACTTTAACCACTAAGCCACAGCGCCTCTGTTTAATGTTTGTCTTCTTCTCTCAATTCAAAGTTGCATACAGAGCAAGCCAACGAGTAAAGTCAAGAGGAAAAACACAGAGGGCTCTTCCCATTTTCTTCTTGATCTCACCTGATCATTCCAAAACACAGATATTTTCACAACAACATGGCCATCTGGAATAAAGCTATGTGGTCGGCAACTGCTTTATTTTATGTCCGTATCATAATAACGGCTTGTATATCTGCCATCCTTGGTCTTCTGGTTTCCGTTTTTGCTTGGGACACACCAAGCCAACATCAAAGAACTAGCAGCAACGAAGGCTGCTTGTTGCGTTGCCTCACGGCATCTTCGTTTTGACCAACAAGTTGCACTTGAACACACCGCAAAGACTACAGCCGACGGCCAGTTAGTACGTACGCTCTGTGCCTGCCTGAGATGAAATAACTCTCCCTACCAGCAGATGATGGTAGTGTGTACTTGTCAGAAAGCATAGGGGATGTAGCTTAGTGGTAGAGCGCATGCTTTGCATGTATGAGGCCCAAGGTTCAATCCCTGGCATCTCCAACTGGTATTATGGTCACAGTAAAAGGGTGACCCTGTTGGGCAGGATAGCTATTTTCACACTACAAGTCATCCGATATCTATACTACAAAACTTGTTGGACTAGAAATCCATTGAGTCTCTCTGCGTAGGTTTGAATGCTGCCGACAACGAAAGGCACTTCTCGGCAGTTTTTATTGAGTAGATACTTTATTTTGTTTGTTGACTCTTAAAATACTTACGATTGGCAGTCAATCAAACCCAATTTTGGATACTGTGTTTGATACAATATGGAAAATAAGTAAGTAGAGGTGACAGTCCCATGCATTTTTTAAATGCAGGGTTCGTTTCAGTCTCAATGCCCAGACAAATTGGCGAATTTGATGTAAAAACCTTTTAGCGCAATGATGGTGGTATAGAGCATAGCTGCCTTCCAAGCAGTTGACCTGGGTTCCCAGCCATCGCAGTGCTTTTCTTCTTCTACTGACAGTATGCTTGGTATTGTTGTTAGAAAGTAAGCAGTAAAGCTGGGGACACACCAAGCCAACATCAAAGAACTAGCGGCAACGAAGGCCGTCTGTTGCGTCGCCTCACGTCACCTTTGCTTTAGCTGACAAGTTGCACTTGAACACACCGCAAAAACTACAGCCGACGGCCAGTTAGCACGTACGTTCTGTGTCTGCCTGAGATGAAATAACAGTCAGGGATAGGGTTGACCCCAAACCCATTCTAACAATAATACCAAGCATACTGTCAGTAGAATAAGAAAAAGAACCGTGATGGCTGGGAATCTAACCCAGGTCAACTGCTTGGAAGGCAGCTATGCTCACCACTATACTACCATCACTGCGCAAAAAGAGTTTCACCACAAATTTCCAAATTTTTTTGGGCATTGAGACTGAAATGAGCCCTGCATTTAAAAAAATGTATGGGGCTGTCACCTCTACTTGTTTATATTGTATCAAACACAGTATCAAAAATTGGGTTTGATTGACCCACTATTTGATTTCAGGAGAGGGAAGGGAGAGAAGTTCACAGCGAGGAGTGGTCAAGGCTAAAAAACAAAACTAAAACTAAACAGGGCACCTTTGACTTCTCACCATGGTGCAGTGATGTACAGGCGTACTCCGAGACCCTGTGACATCACTGTTGGGTGTGGTTTCAGGTGCATGCGATGCTGACTGTGGTCAGAGGTAAAACAAACTTGTATTGGGTAGTTCATATGAAAGGCATTTAGTCCAAAGAGAGAGACAATCTCTGCAACCAAAAGACACTGCTGGGATTTGAACCCAGGATCTCCTGTTTACAAGACAAGCACTTTAACCAACTAAGCCACAGCACCTCTTAAACCTGCAGCTCGCTGTTGCATGAAGGCCGTTAGTTGCGTTGCCTCACGTCACCTTTGTTTTGGCCGACAAGTTGCACTTGAACACACCGCAAAGACTACAGCCCGCACGTAGCTATGTTCTGTGGCTGCCTGAAATGAAATAACTCTCCATACCAGCAGGTCGCGGTGGTGTGTACTTGTCATTCAAAAAGGGAAACCGGAAGACCGAGAACGGTGGATATACGAGCCGTTATTATGATACGGACATAAAATAAACCAGTTGCCGACCACATGGCTCGAATGAGCTTGAAAAATGGGAAGAGCCCTCTGTGTTTTTCCTCTTGACTTTACTTGTTGGCTTGTACTACTGTATCCTGTCAGTACAACTGTATTTTATTAAAATATATCTTGTTTATAGGCCAAATCTCTACAGGCTATCAGACTAGGAACGCTGTACACTGCTGTTGTCTGAAAAGCAGCGGTGTCGGCGGCACGGAGGTACAATAACCTTTTATTTTGATGTTAATACATTGTACCAGAATCCACGAATATGTAGGATATAACTACTAACATTTATGTAATATTATGTCACAACGGCTGCTGTATTAGCCATGTGGTTACTACATGTTTATTTGCATACAGAGCGGGGAAGTGAGATTGAATCACAAGTGGCCACTGAAGACGAATGTGGGGATGCATTTTAATGCTAGGTGTGAACAGACGCACTTAAAGCTGTCCACTTGTGATCCGATCACTGAGGACGCATGCTAATACCAGGTCTGAACAGGGCCTATGTGTACTGGAACAGGACATTCTTGAAGAGATTCAAGACATGATGTGACATTGTCCTGAAAAAACATTGTCTAATTTGTGTGGAAATGAAAGGAAACAATGGAAGAAAGAACAGAATTAACACCAACAAGAGGAGGTGCTGTAGCACTATAGTCTGGTGACCTGTCCAGGGTGTATCCCGTCTTCATATAATGTCAGCTGGTATCTGCTACAGCCCCCACGCGACCTTAAATAGGATAAGTGGGTAAAGAGTTCCTCAAAAGGTTCCAAGTTCAGAAGGAAAGTTCCTGCAGTCGAAATGGGGCTATGCTTTCATGCTACACTTATTACAGAAAATAAGCAAACAAAGTTGTCACTTAACTGGCGATGTGCTTTCATACACTGTGACAAGTGTGTGGATGAAGCATTATGTTGTTAAATTTGACTAATTAATCAACTGGCTAGTTAGCTAGCTTGCTTGCTAAATCCACTTTAATGCTACACTGGTTACAGAAATTGAGTGTTACAAGCAAGTGCACATGGGAGAAGTTTGCCTCTGTCAGAAACCTCCAACAGCTCTACTTGGTTAGGTTTAGGAAAAGATAACGGGTTGGGTTAAAATAAACCCTTTCTGGCAGAAAGCCCTGAAGGCAAAGACTTCTCACGTGTGCAAAATGAGCCGAACATTCGAGGCAGAGGCAACGAATACTAGCCAATCACAGCACAGTAGTGTGGGACGAGGCCCAGCACAGAGTAGAGAGCACAAGATGAAGCCTGACATTCGGCTGCATTCGTTGAAAATCCTGCAATAAGGCACCTTCCCGCAGGGTTGTGCAGAGGCGTGTTTATTCGTGCTTTAGAACGTTACCGCCATGAAACAATCAGAAAATAATGTTTTATTTCTCTGATTCACTGCTTTGCTCTCTTTAATGGCGCTCCCTCTCTTCATTCACTCTATAGATTGCATTTTTCATAATTTTAAATAAAGCAAATTATGATTACATTATAATTACACATCAGGAGCTCCAGAACATTAATGGTGGTGATAACTGCAACTCAACATTCATTTCTGAAGGGAAAAGCTCCACAGGTTTACTTCATGTGTCTGTGTTGAGCCATGTAATGTGAAAACTAGCAGGGTGTCACATACTGTACATCTGTAAACTAAAGAATATGATTTGTTTTGCAGCAAAAACCCAGATAGTCAGGATTTTTTTTATTTTGTTTTACATCAAACATCAGATACAAAAGACAATATTAAGGAGCTGATTTTCCACCAAAATTCAGACATAACCTGTTTGTAGTCAGTTGAGAAACTGAAGCCTCAGGTTCAGGTTTTATCTACTTCTTTCTGTTTGTTACAAGCAAATCTGTTATAAAATAAAAAAGATGGCTATAATAGTAGTATGTGGAAATTAACTGCAAAAGTCAATCGTTCCACAGGGAGGAGCTGCAACACAAAGCAAAGCAGAAACATCTATTTAAATGTGTTAATCTACAGTTATGTTGTCATAAACAGAACTAATCTGCAGAGGCACTTTGGGTTCAGAATATATGAATGAATGAAGACAAAGTGAAACCCAAGTCCAGGTGGAGGAGGTGGTTGAGTGTGGAGCTGAAGGAGTGGAGGAGTCTCAGTGTGTCTGCAGAGACTGTGCAGAAGGACAGAGTCCAGATACACTGACGATACTCTGTCAGGTCCAGAGGAACACACAGGGATGATGATGGTGGTTAGAGATCACTACAGCCATCTGATAAGAGAAGAAGAAGACAACAGAAGTCATCAATCAGTGTTTACAGAGACTCCCTTCATCAGCTGTCAGTCAGCATTCAGTATAAAGAGCAGCAGGGACTTCAGTCTGTGCAGCGTAGCCAGCTTCCTTTCAGTTCTCATGTTAACGTATTGGAGTGAACACACTGAGCTCAGAACTCACAGACCAGAGGCCTGTACTACGAAGCCAGTTCAATACACTCAGGGTATCTTCTGGTTATCTGATTTAACTAACCCCTCAACCGAGATCCCGCTAAGCGGTCCTAGGACAGCTGTTATCAACTCAGTACGTCAACCAAGGGTTTCTCAGTCTGGCTATGAGCGCGTTCACATAGAAGGGGTTGTGTTTGTAGCACATGACCAATCACAAACATGGACCAGTCTATGGTCAGCAGAGCGGTCTGTTAATTTACACATTCACACAGTCGGTGACCTTTCTGCATTTGTCAGTTTAAACTGTGTTGCTTTTAGCCTGGATTATGTGTTTAAATCCTTTGTCTTTGTACACAAAAAACAGATATTATTTTACGATCCACGCACTGAGCTTTGATTGGTCAGTAGAAACTTTGGGCATCTGGTATGTTTACTCTCCAGATTTCACTGAAGTACACAGTGGAAATAAACTGCTGAGAGTCCTGAAGGTATCATTACTGCAGAAACAGAGAGCTTTTCACTGCTCACTTTCATGATGGATTTACTGCTGTTAGGTTGGTTTCAGTCACATTTGAATGTTTCATCTACTTTTAAATATTACATGACAAATATGTAGATATTAGGGCTGTCAATCCATTAAATTATCTAGTTGCGATTAATCGCATGATTGTCCATAGTTAATTGTGATTAATCACAAATAAATCGCACATTTTTGATCTGTTCAAAATGTACCTTAAAGGGAGATTTGTCAAGTATTTAATACTCTTATCAACATGGAAGTGGACAAATATGCTGCTTTATGCAATTGTATATATATATTTATTATTGTAAATCAATTAACAACTCCAAACAATGACAGATATTGTCCAGAAACCCTCACAGGTACTGCATTTAGCATAACAAATATGCTCAAATCATAACATGACAAACTGCAGCCCAACAGGCAACAACAGCTGTCAGTGTGTCAGTGTGCTGACTTGACTATGAGTTGCCCCCAAACTGCATGGGATTATTATAAGTGGGCATGTCTGAAAAGGGGAGACTCGTGGGTACCCATAGAACCCATTTACATTTACATATCTGGCGGTCAAAGGTCAAGGGACCCCTTTGAAAATGTCCAGAGACAGTTTTTCCTCGCCAACATTAAGAGCAAGTTTAGAGCGTTATTTAACCTCCTTCATGACAAGCTAGTATGACATGGTTGGTACCGATAGATTCATCAGGTTTTTTAGTTTCATATGATACCAGTCTTCACTCTATCGCAAGTTGCGTTGCGTAAATGCATTAAAGAAATGAGTGGCGTTAAAACGAACTTGCATTAACGCGTTATTATAACGATAACTTTGACAGTCCGACTAAATATGGAGTCTTTTTGGACAAGGAGATCAAACAGAGCGTTTCAGACAGAGGGTGAAAAGAGGTGCAGCAGCTCATCCGGTAGAAGAAAAGTGAAGTGCTTTTTTGAACATTAAAGCATGTAAACATGTTCTAGTGGAAACCCAAATACAAGTATGCACCTGAACATAAGCTCAACAGGTCCTCTTTAAAAGGTCCTACATGTTCATACACAGACTGAACAGTAAAACGTCAGCAGTGATTACTGGACTTCAGCAGAGGTTCTTTTCTGCATAAAGACCACATGGTTACTAAATGTAACCATGGCTCTATGATGGTTCTATCTCTCAATGAGAGAACAAAGACTTTCTGATCAGATTTGATGGTACGACAGTTTGATGGATGAGGACTACTGTCTGTCATGTTGTGATGCTGTCAGCTGTAATCCAGCTTTATTTCCTGGAGACATGAACACAACAACAACATCTTCTTCACATCAACTCTAACACATGATCACAACAAGCTTCTGGCTGATCTGATTGGCTGATCGTTCTCTCTCTCTCTCTGTGTGTCACGCGTTCTCCTCTCACAGCATAACGGAGGAAACACATCACAACAATACTGCTGAAACCAGCATGGACCGACTACGACTGTATACTGACCTCAGAATCTCCAGTCTACAGTGTGGACTCTCAACAAGATCAAACAGCAGCTTCACATCTGAATCCTGCAGCTTGTTGAGGCTCAGATCCAGCTCTCTCAGATGGGAGGGGTTGGACTTCAGAACTGAGGCCAGAGGAGCACAGCTGATCTTTGACAAACTGCAGCGCCACAATCTGAATAAAGAATAAATGATGAAGATAAAAATCACTTAATAATCCAAGTGTAATAATCCAATTCATTCATAAGTGTTCAGGTTTGAAATGTGTAGCTTAACATCACTATGTCCTAATCAATGATCTTTTCCCTAAAAATAAGTAGAGTGACTTTGTCATTGTGTTATTGTGGATCATCATAATGTCAGCCTTCTACAGACATCGTCCAAATGTCACCACAACATTCATTCACCTATTCATGTCAACACACATCAATAACATGCTGTTGATCTCTGTGTTCATCTATGTGTGTGTGCTGAAGGATCAATATCAATGATCAGACATTATTTGTGGAATACATTGAAACAAACAGAAACCAGAGAAATATATTTCTACTTCAATAAGTAAACTTGAGTTGCCCACTTTTGGCTGCCAATGTGCCACCTTAGGCAGTTGCCTAGATGGCCTCTATGGCTGCTCCAAACGCCGTGAAAAACACTCTGCTTGTATGATCTATTTATTTTTAGAAATTCTGAATTTTATATATTTATCGTTATATCTCCTATCAGAATAGGGGCAACAGTTTGGAAACAGAAATGTTTTTCCATTCTCTCTTTTCTTTTTTCCATACTCATCCAGACCTGGAAATTACTAAAATCAAATTCTATACTTCTCCATACTGCGTAGAAACCCTGCATATTAGTTCAGAGGATCTTCTGTCTCCAGATGTGACCATTTACCAACAATGATAAACATTCATTTACTTTAACAACTAACAGTGGACATTTTCTACACTTTCTTTAAGAAACAAGTCTTTTGTGACTGCAGACTAAATTTGGTTTAAGAAACATGAAAATATTATTAAAAGGACATTAATAACTTTATAGATGTAAGATATGTTTGCACAAAAATTAGATTCATTTGTTAATTAAACATATAGGATCTATTATAGTAACAAAGAGTCAGTGAACTGACTTCAGAGTCTCCAGTCTACAGTGTGGACTCTCAAGAAAACCACACATGAGCTTCACTCCTGGATCCTGCAGGTCGTTGTCACTCAGATCCAGCTCTCTCAGATGGGAGGGGTTGGACTTCAGAGCTGAGGCCAGAGAAGCACAGCTGATCTCTGACAAACTGCACCAACTCAATCTGAATAAAGAATAAATGATGAAGATAAAAAACACTTTATAATCCAATCAGATGTGTTCTGGTTTTAAATGTGTAGCTCAACATCACTATGTCCTAATCAATGATCTTTTCTCTAAAATGAGTAGAGTGACTTTGTCATTGTGTTATTGTGGATCATCCTAATGTCAGCCTTCTACTACAGACTTCATCCAAATGTCACCACAACATTCATACACCTGTTCATGTCAACACACATCAATAACATGCTGCTGATCTCTGTATTTATCTACTGTATATGTGCGTTTGTGGAATATGTTGAAACAAACAGAAAATATTTCTACTTCAATAAGTAACTTGATCAATTTAGAACAAATATTCAGGGCTCCTACACATTTTCCATTTCAAAATTCCAGACTTTTCTGTAGATTTTTTAGACCATATTTGACTTTGTGACTCGGGGTTCAGAGGATGCTGTGACAAGACTACAGTGCTTCGGCTATCTGTATAGAGGCGCCGGCCCTGGCGGTGACGTACAGGCAGCTCTGTAGGAGTGTGCGTTCAGTCAGAGCCTACTTCTTGCGTTGCTTTCAACGACATCAAGCTCGCTCTGGCCCGCGCTCTCTCAAACAGTAGTAGACATTGTGGCTGCACTGGCTGCTCCAAACGCCGTAAAAAACACTCTGCTTGTATGATCTATTTATTTTTAGAAATTTTGAATTTTATACCTTAGAAAACAGAATAGGGGCAACAGTCTGGAAACAGAAATGTTTTTCCATTCTCTCTTTTTTCCATACTCATCCAGACCTGGAAATTACTAAAATCAAATTCTATATTTCTCCCAACTTCGTATGAACCCTGAATATTAGTTCAGAAGATCTTCTGTATCCAGATGTGACCATTTACCAACAATGATAAACATTAATTTACTTTAACAACTAACAGTGGATATTTTCTACACTTTCTTTAAGAAACACAAGTCTTTTGTGACTGCAGACTAAATTTAGTTCCAGAAACGTGTGAGGTTTTAATGTAAGAGGTGGACCCAAATGCAGAGAGATCAGGCAGACAGATACATTTAACAAAAAGTGAACTCTAAATTGTAAAGCTGGTGGTAAAAACAAATCAAACATGAATAAAAAACTGAGAAAACAGGCCAAGGTACAAAACAAAGTACAAAGCAAAAAACCTAAAAAATTAAACTAAGTGCTAACCGGAAGACACGAGGAACACAAGGATCACAGGCAGGATGGCAGGATTAACACAAGGAACAAAGCAGACAACCTGACACTGAATGAGGGGAGCACATGGGCTAAATACACAAGGAGTGCAGGGTGATTAGACACAGGTGGAACAAATCAGGGCGGGGCAGACAATCACAAAGGCAGGAA
Source organism: Sebastiscus tertius (assembly GCA_916701665.1). Taxonomy (NCBI): domain Eukaryota; kingdom Metazoa; phylum Chordata; class Actinopteri; order Perciformes; family Sebastidae; genus Sebastiscus; species Sebastiscus tertius. The sequence continues at coordinate 7,785 of CAKAOH010021178.1, read as the reverse complement.
ACAAACACAGGCAGGAAGTAAAGCCAGACATGACACAAGATGTGAGTGACTTTCAAAATAAAACAGGAAACAAACTAAAACCCAGGACAATGACAACATGAAAATATAAAGAAAATGACATTAACAACTTCATGCATGTAAATTATGTTTATACATAAATTTGGTTCGATTGTTAATTAAAGATATAAGATCTATAACAGTAACAGAGAGTCAGTGAACTGACCTCAGAGTCTCCAGTCTACAGTGTGGACTCTCCATAAAACCACACAGGAGTTTCACTCCTGAATCCTTCAGCTCGTTGAGGCTCAGATCCAGCTGTCTCAGATGGGAGGGGTTGGACTTCAGCGCTGAGGCCAGAGAAGCACAGCTGATCTCTGACAACCTGCAGTCACTCAATCTGAATAAAGAATAAATGATGAAGATAAAAATCACTGTATAATCCAATCAGATGTGTTCAGGTTTTAAATGTGTAGCTCAACATTACTATGTCCTAATCAATGAGCTTTTCCCTAAAATGAGTAGAGTGACTTTGTCATTGTGTTATTGTGGATCATCATAATGTCAGCCTTCTACAGACATCATCCAAATGTCACCACAAGATTCATACACCTATTCATGTCAACACACATCAATAACATGCTGCTGATCTCTGTGTTCATCTATGTGTGTGTGCTGAAGGATCAATACCAATGATTAGACATTATTTGTGGAATACATTGAAACAAACAGAAACCAGAGAAATAGTTCTACTTCATGAAGTAAACTTGATCAATTTAGGACAAATATTCAGGGTTCCTACACATTATCCATTTCAAAATTCCAGACTTTTCCAGACTCAAATTTCTAGACTTCTCTGTAGATTTTTCAGACCATACTTGACTTTGTGACTCGAGGTTCAGAGGACGCTGTGACAAGACCACAGTTACTCCCCCAGCCCCATGGTTGTTGAGATGTCAAACGATTTTCCTCAAAGTTTGCATCCAGCTCTCTTTTCCCATTTGTAATTGTTAACCAACCAGGCTTTGTGTTTGGGATCGTCAAGCCAGCCCTCAGAAAACTTGCATTTACTCATCGTGGCCATTCAGTCTACAGCCCTACACAGAAAGCTGGACGACGTTCCACTGTCAAACATCCTGCTCTAGGTGAAAACCAATGATGCCGCCCCTCTATTAGCACCAGGGACAGACTGGGACACAAACCCATCCCAGGACTTTGAGACAGACAGTGGACATTTTCTACACTTTCTTTAAGAAACACAAGTCTTTTGTGACTGCAGACTAAATTTTGTTCAAGAAACATGAAAATATGATTAAAAGGTCATTAACAACTTTATAGATGTATGATGTGTTTGTACATAAATTAGGTTCAATTGTTAATTAAACATATAAGATATATTACAGTAACAGAGAGTCAGTGAACTAACCTCAGAGTCTCCAGTCTACAGTGTGGACCCTCCAGAAAACCACACATGAGCTTCACTCCTGAATCCTGCAGCTCGTTGTAGCTCAGATGCAGCTCTCTCAGATGGGAGGGGTTGGACTTCAGAGCTGAGGCCAGAGAAGCACAGCTGATCTCTGACAAACTGCAGCTCCTCAATCTGAATAAAGAATAAATGATGTAGATAAAAATCACTGTATAATCCAACCAGATGTATTCTGGTTTTAAATGTGTAACTTAACATCACTATGTCCTAATCAATGATCTTTTCTCTAAAATGAGTAGAGTGACTTTGTCATTGTGTTATTGTGGATCATCATGTCAGCCTCCTACAGACATCATCCAAATGTCACCACAACATTCATACACCTATTCATGTCAACACACATCAATAACATGCTGCTGATCTCAGTCAAGTCTGGAATTAGAGGATCAATATCAAATCAGACATGTTGGAGTAAAAAAAGGTTAATTATTTAATTTATTAAATGGACTTCTTCTTAATGAAGCTTATTCGGAAGTTCAGACAGGAAGACCTTCCTTACACTCTCATTCATTCTCATCCTTTCTGTCTGTCTCTCTCTCTCTCACTGGCTCCTACTCTATCAGCTGACTGTGGGTGGTTCACTCTTAAATAACCACACGAATTCTCCCACGCTCTTCCTGAGTCAATCATAAATGGTAAATGTAAATGGTTGCATGACTTGCATTTACATAGGGCTTTTTTTTTAGTCTTCCGACGAAACAGTGTCGAATTTAGCTGAGGTGTTGTCAAATTTTAGAAAATCTAAAATTATTGTAATTGGTGATTTGATTTGGGACTGACTTAGTGACAAATCTGAGAGTTTCAAGCTGGCCTGTAGCTCTTTAAATCTAGTACAATTTATTGATAGCCCTACCAGAAACAAAGCCAGACAGTGACACTTTGTTAGATATCATGTTTACCAACAGGGCTCACAAGTACATAGCCATTGGAGTGTTTGCTAATGGCATGAGTGACCACTGTGTAATTAGCTGTGTGAGAAACACCAAAACATTCAAATCCAATGGTTTACTATTTTGAGACGTAGTTTCAAACACATGACCTGGCTGGCTGAACTGGGATCAAATTACACTGTTTATTACACTGTTTCCTAATGTTGACGAGGCTGCTGCTTTTTTTTCAACAACAGTTTTAATTAATAGCTTACAAACATGCTCCTTTTAAAAAGTTCAGACTCAAGAACAGAGACAATCCGTGGTTCTCCAAGGAACTTCCCCAGCTCATACACTGTAGAAATAAACAGTGGTCCCTAGCAAAGGAAGACCAAAAGTGATGAAGATTAGCAGTGCTTCAGAACCTTGAGAAATAAGTGTAGTATTGCCATTAGGAGGTCAAAATCAAATTATTATCTTGCCTTGACAAATGACTGTTTTACCAACCATTCAAAATTCTGGAAGACTATCAAAGTATTACAGGAACAAACAAGTTTCAGTTTTTCCCCAGGAATTGAAAAGAGGAAATACCTCTGTCACAGACAAACGTGATATGTTGAATGCCTTTAACAGTCATTTTGAGAAGGCAGGTCGTATTTTTGACAGCAGTCTCCCTCAACCCCAGCTGTATCTTCAGAGTGTTTCACACCATCAAGTATGCCCTAGTCCTCTTCTCATTCATTTGATTTTAAAGCCTTCCAAGTCACTGACGTTCTCAATGCATTAAATACAATCGACCCCAAAAAGGCACCTGAGCGCGATGGCTTGGACCCCTACCTGTTAAAGGCCGTTGCATTGGTTATTGTGAAGCCCCTTACCCACATTTTTAACATGTCTATTGGTTTTAATCAGGTTACAGTTACAGCTGTTTCAACTAAATAGCACATGACCACCATGCTGCACTGTTAACACACTCTATGATGATGTAATGTATTTTGTCATATCTATTGTTGCCGTCGTGATTCAATGTTGTATTGTTATGTGTTGGATGCTGCTATTTGACCCTGTCTTGGCTAGGTCTCACTTGTAAAAGAGGTTTTAATCTCAATGTGACTTCCTAGTCAAATATGTCTCATATGCTCAGGCTTATGCCTCATCAGCGTCTTCATCACCGTCCAGCTTCCTCATCGTAGCCGCCTCGTCGCTATATTCATTCCACCTCAAGCCGCTCTTCATCTCAAGGTAACGACCTAGACCTAGAGCAGAGCCAGTGCATAGAGAGTGTGTGTACAAACTACATAAGCTACAGTCAGTGAACTGACCTTAGAGTCTCCAGTCTACAGTTTGGACACTTCAGTCCAGTAGACAGCAGCTTCACTCCTGAATCCTTCAGATTTAAGTTGTCAATCAGGTCCAGTTCTCTCAGATGGGAGGGGTTGGACTTCAGAGCTGAGGCTACAACTTCACAGTGAGTATCTGAGATCCAACAGTCAGAAAGTCTGTCATGACACAAAAATCGCAAAATATGTTATTATGAAAGAGGACAGTTTATATTTACTTCATGCATTTGATGACTAAACAGTTTAATATATACTTCTTTGAATAACATTTGCTCTTCACATTAGTGGTTAGCTAATATTATCTCACTATTTGACATGAAACAATACTTCTCATCACTCTCTCTCAAACCTGACTTTTAATCTTTGTTTTTCTTTAATCTTGCAGATGAAGAGAGAGAACATGTAGTTACATTGAGGCTTCCATAATGTCCAGTCTGTCAGTGTGATCTAATCCCAGGTCTGTCTCCACAAAGTTAGCATGAGGCCTTCTTGATTAGAAAACCGAAGTGATAATAATACAGTTGATACAGTTGACCTATCTTTGCTGCTACCTGCTGCTGTCAGGTTCATGTCCATAAATGGGAAAATTTAGTGACTGCTGACAAACGGTAGATAAATGAAACAAATCGCGTAATAATATTAGACCTGTACATAATTAACTCGAATTAAACCCCTCGACCATGCAACTTTTGTCTTCCCGGGTCAAAATTGACCTGGTCTGGTTTGACTGTTTTTAAAGCATACACTATGAATTATCACCCAATTCTGTATTACACCTTTTTGGCCAACTTCCTTCCAACTTATTACCACCAGGTTTTAAACGTTTTTTTTTAAAAAAAATAAGGGTAATAAACCTAATTTCTGTGAAATTATATTATTAATAATATTATTTTTTGAGTAAAAAAAAAGCAGAAATTATAACTATAGTTATTATTAGAGTAACATAATGTTTATGGATTATCACAGGCTGGTATATGTCAAAGTTTAGTCGGAAAAGTTTTTGGAAACCATTTAAATTTTTTGAATGGCAGCAAATAGTGACACCTGTTGTCCTCTGGGGTCAAAATTGATCTGGTCTGGTTTGACTGTTTATAAAGCATACACTATAAATCATCACCCAATTTTGTATTACAACTTCATTCCAACTCATTACCACAAGTTTTACACTTTTTCTTTTTAATTCATGGTCAATAATCCTCATTTAAACGAAATTAAACCTAATTTTTTGAGGAAAAAACGCAGAAATTGTGAATTATTTGGACTATACTCAAAATTGGAGGAACATATGTTGATGGATTATCACAGTCTGGTATATGTCAACGTTTAGTCAGAATATTAAAAATATTATATAGCTGGTATACACCGCGATGGGAAGGGAAAGCAGCAGAATGTGAAAGCAGAGTGAAAGTGCCAGCAGACAATTTATTTCTGTCCGTTGACTGCTGTTCTCCTCCATGTTGTCCTCCATCGCTCTCTGCTAGTAGCAGCATGGATTCTGCTCAGCACTTCCACATTTTCAAATTCGATTTAGGAAGCCACAACGTCCGGCCTGAGACGCATCTATAGAAATCTGTTTGGAATCGCATTTCAAACCACTTCCAAAGGTGGTTTGTATCAAATTAGGTGAAAGAAATTCATATTTATGATAAAATTAAGTTAGAAAACAGGCACAGAAGAGCCACAAGCTGGATTCGAACCTACAACCCTCTTGCTATGAGGCTACAGTGCTAACCACTGCAGCCCAGAGCTGGTCACAAAATAAACTAAAACTGCAGCAATATGGCAACATTTTGGATTTGAAGCCAACGAAAGAGATGAGCCCAAAACACACGAGGTAAGGTGTAATGTGGTGCCGCTTCTTCTTCATTAGTGTTTATTGGCGGTTGGCAAAACAGTTTAGAGGTGCATTACTGCCACCAAGTGGACTGGAGTCGCTCCACTCTCATTCATGGGCTCTCTGTGGCGGCTGAGTCAAGTGCGACACCAAGCGGTAAAATTCGGTCCACCAGTCCGGTCCGGTCCAGTGCTTGTTGTGCAACTGACCTTACTGAATCACTTCACTGACTTGATGAATATTCTCCACTTGTGCTACCAAATCACTGTTAGCATAGCATTCAACATTAGGCCTCTACTCCAGAATTGTCACTTGTGGCCACAGTGGCCACTTCAGCTAAAGTTACATACTCAATCAATAATAATAATAATAATAATAATAAAAAGAACAACATTAATGAGAAGAATCCATCTATACAGCACTTTTCAAAAACAAGTGCTTCAAAGACATGAAAACAGAATATATACAGAGCAGGTACAAAATAGAATAAATACAGTGGAAAGCAGTGTGGAGGCAACAAAAATTAGTTTTTGGTCCAGGTTCTTTAAAAGGTGCAAGATGTAAGATCTGGCCAGAATTTTAGTTTAAACATTAAATAATTTACTAATTTTATCAAAAGAATGTGAAGAAGTAACAGTTTTTACGTTATGCCAAATATATCAATGTATTGTGCTGCAGAGATACCTACTGCCAACCAGCAAGGTCTAGCCCTGACTTTCTTGTAATACTAGCCTTCTTGTACCTTGAGATGCAATAGTGAGTCTGTGAGTAAGCTGTGACCTGTCTGTGTTTTTCCCCCGTGAGTAAGACGGTATTTCCCCGGTGTCAGACTTGATACGAACAAATAACACTTGTTAGTATGAAGTTAGTTCTTAAAATATAAAGTTCTTATAAGTGTTCTGTGTGTTTATTACATAAATATGTCAGTTGTATTTTTGTCACAGATGACGTACCCCCAGTTAGCAGTTAGCTCAAATTCAGCCAGGGCAAACCCCAGCACCAGGGCTCTGATCCCAGGACCGCCCCAACTCCCCGCCGGATCAGCAAACGTTCTGTTGCTGCCGTTACACCGTTAGACCCAGCGCTCCACCGGCCAGCTGATCTTTAGTTTTTTTTCATTTGTTGCAACCTACGGAAACATTTTTTGCACTCAACATATGAAACAGCTCAAGAACATCTGTGACAAAATACAACTGACATATTTATGTAATAACCACGCGGAACACTTATAAGAATATTAAGAATAATTTTATAGTTTGCATATTTGAAAAACTAAACTAGTAATCTACACTGATCTATAAAGTTAATCACATCTGGACTTACTGAGCTTTTCTGCAGTTCCTCACAGCTGGAATCAGTCTCAATCGTCCCTCGTCTGTTGTGTTGTACTTCTTCAGGTCCAACTCATCCAGAACCTCCTCTGACATCTGCAGCATGTAGGCCAGAGCTGAGCAGTGGATCACAGAGAGGTTCTTCTCTGATCTGTTCTCTGACTTCAGGAACTCTTGGATCTCCTGATGTACCGACTGGTCGTTCATCTCAGTCAGACAGTGGAAGATGTTGATGCTTCTGTCAGGAGAGGTTTTGGTCTTCTTCTCCTTAAGGTTTTTGATGGCTCTCTGGATGATTTCTGGACTGTTGTCCGTCTGACCCAGCAGACCTCCTAAGAGTCTCTGGTTGGACTCCAGAGAGAGGCCATGAAGGAAGCGAACAAACAGGTCCAGGTGGCCATTTTTACTCCTCAGAGATTTCATCATGGCTGACTTCAGGAAGACATCCAGGGTTGAATGAACATATTTATTTCCCAGGAAGTCCTCCAGTACCTCTGTGTTGCTGTTTGTGTAACAGTGGAACATGTAGACTGCAGCCAGAAACTCCTGAATGCTCAGGTGAACAAAGCAGTAGACTGTTTTCTGGAAGATCACACACTCTCTTCTGAAGATCTCTGTACAAACTCCTGAGTACACCGAGGCCTCTGTGACATCCAGACCACACCGCTCCAGGTCTTCTTGGTAGAACATGACGTTTCCTTTCTCCAGATGTTCAAACGCCAGCCTCCCCAGCTTCAGAAGAGCTTCCCCGTCAGCCTCCGTCAGCTCCTGCGGACTCGTCTCACGTCCCTCACCGTACTTCTTCTTCTTCCTCTTTGTCTGAACCAACAGGAAGTGTGAGTACAGGTCAGTCAGGGTCTTGGGCAGCTCTCCTCTCTGGTCTGTAGTCAACATGTGGTCCAGAACTGTAGCAGTGATCCAGCAGAAG
>CAKAOH010021177.1:20473-56935 GCA_916701665.1 Sebastiscus tertius | reverse complement strand
ACTATGATTTTTTTTTTAACTTTTTTTCATGAAATTTATCGACATACTAAAAAACGTCATAGTATAGTTTGTTAAAAAAAAAAGTAATAGTATGACGTGTCAAAAAAAGTCATAAAAAGTCATGGTATAGTATGTTTTTATTTTAATCTAATGACATACTATACTATGACTTTTTTTCACTAAATTTAAAAAAAAAAAAAATCAGAGTATAGTATATCGAAAAATACTAAAAAATGTCATAGTATAGTATGTTGAAAGAAGTCATAGTAAAGTAAAAAAAAAGTAATTAAAACTATCATAGTATATTATGTCAAAAAAGTCATTAAAAAGTCATACTATAGGATGTTATCCAGACCAGTGGTTTCAAACATTTTTCCTTCAGCAAACTGATAACCCCTGACTAAATTACATTTTATGGATATTTCATAGTATATTCAATGCATAACAATAACGATACAGAACAGCTAATAAACTGTACAATTAACCCAAACAGTGAACGCAATAACTGCAAGAAGTTTGAAGTTTGGAAGCAGATTACCTCCTGTGAATATTGCATCAGAGATGAGTTTTCCTGTTATTTTAGGAACTTGTAATACAATTCTCTATAATATGTATTTTTTTTAACAACCATACATTCTTCTCGCTGACGCTCGGCCATCATTCTATTAGCTCTTTGGTTGTTTTAACTGCGTGCTTCTCTAAGTTTTTAGTTTAGTAAGTTTGTATAATTTATAATAATACAAACTTCAAACATAACAATGTTGAAATGCTGAAAAAAAGGCCAACTCTACATCGTCTTACACCCTTAAATTCAAGACGGCTTCGCAACCTTCAGTGAAGCTTTGGTGACCCCTAGTGGGGGTCGGCACCCCTAGGTTGGGAACCAGTAATGCAGACTACGTATGATCTGTACTGGTGTCACCGAGGCTGTGTGATGCGTCACTGACCTGCACCTGGTCCAGCAGCATGCCGGCGGTCACCATGCCCAGCCCGGCCAGCAGGTATGAAGGCAGCACCTGGAGACAGATCACCGTGGACGACTCTCTGGAGGAAACGTGGAGCTTCTCCTCCTCCATCCTGTCAGGACAACGAATGTCTGGGCTGCACAGCTGCCAACTTTCTGTGTCCATTCAAACCAAACCGCTGCCAACTAGGACGACCCGGTACTGTTTGTCTTTCAGTCGGTCAACCTGCCCTGTCCCTTCTGTCCTCCCTGGTCACTCACGTCCACTTCACATGTCAAAGACAAATATCATCTCGGTTATACATTTCATTACTGATGACAGTTCAGGACTCATTTGTGTGATTTTCAATACATTTTTTCACTCTGAATGATGTTATACCACTGTTTCAATATTATATCAGTATTAAGACAAAATAATATTCTATTTTTTAAGAGTTTTAAGAGTTAATGCAAATTTGTTTTAACGCCACTAATTTCTTTAACGCATTAACACGAAATCTTTAGGCTGTAACGAGCTCAGTTTTGAAAGCTAGATTGAAGATTCTGGTATCATATGAAACTAGAAAACCTAAAGAATCCATCGATACCAACCATAGTGATACTCGCAAGTTGCAGGGATGCTAAATAACGCCCGAAACTTGTGCTAAACTTTGGCGAGGAAAAACGGTCATGGCCATTTTCAAAGGGGTCCCTTGACCTCTGACCTCCAGATGTGTGAATGTAAATGGGTTCTATGGGTACCCACGAGTCTCCCCTTTACAGACACACCCACTTTATGACAATCACATGCAGTTTGGAGCAAGTATAAGTATGTTTATTTACAATAATAAATATATATACATTTGCATAAAGCAGCATATTTGCAGCACAAAACCAGATGTTTTTCTGGGCACTCTGTAAATCAAAACAGTTCGTAGGTTTTAGGGTGTCTGTAACTATAAAGAAGCAAAAAAAGCCTCTTCCACGAACAGAGACACAGCCCACTACCTGCTATAAATATTCACTCTACACCTCCCTTCCTCAGTGAAGGGCTCATGTTATATTTTAAGGGCTGAGCTCAAAGGCTGGGAGCCATAAATCACGCTTTGGTCTTCGGATCGAGTTTTCATTGCAGCCCACTGATGGCTTTGTAGGCGCGTTGTGTTGTCTTCTTACTAGATCATCTGCTGTCTGCGGTTTGCAATACAGTAGCTCCATTTTTTTTGCATGTTGTATTTGGTTTTTATTATGGAGCATTAACGGCATTTGCTGGCAGAGGCAGGCTCTAGTCTGTCATCTGGTGGCAGCTGGGTTGGTAGCAGCTTCTAGACAGTAAACAAGGTCCGTTCAAGAGGCTCAACAACAGAACACAAGAAGTCTCTGCTGTAAAGGTTTGGTCTTTCTTTATGTGCATTGTTTTACATTTTAAACATGTGACTGATCTTGTCAAATAATTACAGTTTTGTCTAACTGGTGATTGTAATGTGCAGAACTAAAAGATGAGGTTATACATTGACTGGTTTGTTTCTCAAGGTGTGCTTAGTGTGACGATCATGGCCGGTTCTGGTGAAAGGAGCGGGACCCAGCATCAGTTCATCAGTGGCTCCAGTAACCAACGCGCCACTACAAACACCACCATTCGTCTTCGGGACATTTACGATCCCAAGCCTCAACCTCCCAAAGCCCCGGTCCGGATCCGCCCTCCAGGTCCGAGAACTCCCTCGGTGAAGGAACTGAACTTAAAGCACAGCTCGCCCGGCGCTCCTCCGACCAAGACGATCATGAGGAGACGAACTCAGTCTCTGCCTTCGTCTGCAGAGAGCAAAAAGGAGCTCAGGAGTCTGCAGGTACGCTTTGTGGACTCTTTGGGCCTCGAGTTGGAGGATGTTAAGGTCTTCAAAGTTCAAGAGTACCCCCTGATACCCCAGCATGTTATGTTCAGACTACTGATGAGCTCTGAGCTGGCTTTCGGGAGGTCATTGGAGCTGTCCTTGCCTTACTTCAAACCTTGCTTCCCTGAAGATATGAGGGCTGAACCAGACTTCCTGACGCGTCTCTGCAGTCTGAGCGTGAGTCTGGAGCAGGTCCAGTGTTCAGAGCAGGGCATAATAGGCACCATACAAGTACTCAATTTAGCTTATGAGAAAGAAGTCACGGTGCACTACTCGTTCACCAACTGGGGAACACACTCGGAAACAGCAGCCTCCTGGATGTCAGGTGGGCACTGCGACGCTCCACAAACAGATCTCTTCAGATTTCGTCTGCCCGTTCCTCCCTTCATTCTGCAGCCAGGAGCCATATTAGAGTTTGCCATCTGCTACCGCGTAAAAGGATCTAATTATTGGGACAACAACAATGGACGAAATTACAAGCTGTCGTGCCACAGTTACAAGGTGACTGTGCCGAGGGAGTGTGAGGACAGCATGCTGCATTTTACTTGAGTGTCCACACGGAGGAGCTGCAACACCTGCACACAGATACGGCTGACAAGCCAGCAAGATGCTTTACAATAACTAGATACAGTATGTTTCCCTTTACAAGCAGAGGTGGAATGTAACTTAATACATTTACTCAAGTATTCTACTTAGTACAATGTTGAGATACTTTTCCACTTTATACTGTATTTTTACTCCACTACATTTCAGAGGCAAATATTGTACCTCCACTACAGTATCTGACAGCTCAAAATATATGGTCAGTTTATAAAAAAATTATTATTAAGTAACCTAGAAATGTATAGAGTAGCTAAAATGAACTCAACCAGCTACAGCATTAAAATGCATCAGTGATGATCAGTCAGATAATATAGTGTATAATGATATTACACTGACCTGCTGCATGATGAACTCTTTTACTTTTGATATTTTAAATAAATTTAGCTGATAATACTGCACTTTTACTTAAGTAACATTTTGAATACAGGAGCTTTACTTGTAATTAAAGTTGCAGTGTGTAGAAATCTAGCGGTGAAGTTGCAGATTGTAACCAACTGAAACTTCTCCCGTGTACGGAAACACAACAATTCTAGTTTCAGGTGATTAAACACTAAAGAAAGCATACTTTTTAATATGATATTCCATTTCTGCTAATAGATTTCCCTAAATATTACACACTGTTCCTACATAGGTAGTACAGAGCAGTATTGTTACTTTTACTAAAGTAAAGGATCTGAATACATCCTCCACCTCGGAGTAGAAGATGCTCTATCCAGGATAAATATAGAGAAATCCTATAAATAGTGAAACGGTCAAAGATTTGGGGAACACTGGAGGAGGACTGTAGTTTAAAGGGGTGAATGCAGTTAGTGAGAACTACTATCTTGGGTGACTTGATAATTTGACAACGGTGGTTTGTACTAAATGTGTTGAAGAGAAGAGGAAGTTACAGAGAGTCATAAAGGGACATTGTGAAATTTGAGATATTGTAATTCAAAGTCATCAAATGAGGCCTTTTTGGTATTTCTAGTGTTAATAAACGCATCTGCAAGGAAATACACAACTGTTCTTAATAAAGCTAATTCTTCATTATAAAACAGCTGCTAATTAGAGCTGCAAAGATTAATCAATTAGTTGTCAACTATTAAATTAATCGCCAACTATTTTGATAATCGATTATTGGTTTGAAGAATTTTTTAAAGAATAACACGTAAAAATAATTCTCTGATTTCAGCTTCTTAAATGTGAATATTTTCAGGTTTCTTTCCTCCTCTGTGACAGTAAACTGAATATCTTTGAGTTGTGGACAAACCAAGACGTTTGAGGACGTCATCTTGGGCTTTGAGGAAACACCATTTTCTGACATTTTATAGACCAAACAACTAATCAATTAATCGAGAAAATAATCGACAGATTTATCGACAACGAAAATAATCGTTAATTGCAGCCCTACTTCTAATATATGATATAATACATCGGTATGGGTACAGTGATACATCAACATCTGGTTTGCTTCACCACACATTGGTAGTTCACCATTAAAGGAGTATTCAATCTTTTTAGTAACGTATCTCCACAACGTTGTGGGACTCAGCAGAGGCCGAGATATCCTGACTTTTAGTCCCCAATAGCTCCAAAAACACTGGATGCTACATTTCCCACAATGCAGCTGAAAAGCACACCCCCACCCACACCTCTAGTTTATAACGCTGGCTTTCTGATTACATTATTAAGTCTGGAGCCAGAGCCGGAGTCATGGAAGGATTCCTTTGCTCCTGCTGGTCTTTTATTTAGATTATTAAATCCCTGCCACCTTTGAGACTCTGCTCACTTTGCACTTTAGCAAGTCTGGTGACCCAATTTAATGACTGACAGTGTGAGTTACACTAATACCATTGTTGCATCTTAACAGAGAATTTGCACAAGGTGACGAATCCATATTCTTTGCTGATTTCACACAAATGGAGAGGGGCTTAATGAGCTGTCGGCAACCTGAGCAGCTTGTTTGTTGTAACTGTGTACTTTTCTGCTGCCACCAACGGAGCTTGACCCCATTCTTCTGGAGCTTGTTTTGTTTTTGGAGGAGGATTACATGGAGCAGCGTTAGCTCCCCTGTTGCACCGTGACCCTCTCCCTCAGATCCCCAACAGCACTGACCTTTCACCGAAAAGTTTCCACTGATATGAGAGGCCGGATTCCAAACTTTCTGGCAGGCTGCATCGTAGGATTAGTCACTGCAGCTGTACAGTATACGGCGTGCTTTAAACATGATCGCAGCTATTTGAACACCCAAAACATTACTGAGCATGTCAAGCCTTTTAAAAATCCATCAATCAGAGAAAAATAAAATAAAGAGATTGCTCATTAAAGGCTGACCTAAGTGTGAACAAAATAAATAAAACCTACTCTTTAAAGCTACGGTGTGCATCATTTAGGGGGATCTATTGGCAGAAATGTAATAAAATATGAATAAGTATGTTTTCTTTAGTGTATAATCACCCAATAATAAGAAGCGTTGTGTTTTCGTTACCTTAGAATGAGCCGTTTATATCTATATCTACGTTTATATCGCCGTGTTTCTACAGTAGTCCAGAATGGACAAACCAAACACTGGCTCTAGAGAGGGCCATTCACGTTTTCGCATTTTTGTGGTACAGCACTAAATGAACAAGCGAAGACCATTTGAATCCGACTTGATTCAAGGCAGACAGCGCTGCAGATTAATGGTGCATTCGTGTTGTATTTTATTCCTCAGAGCGTTTCAGTCGGTTGCATCTCATCACCGCTATATGACGCCAAATCCTACACACCGGCCCTTTAAATGAACAACAAACAACTAAACCTAAGTTGATATTTTTTCTGATACCATTGTATTGTCATCAATAATAATAGTAACACAGGCCCATACAGTATTTTCAATTGTGATGTTGAGAAACAAACTCCTTAAGTAATTAACTATAATTCCAATTTATGGGGTAAGAGAATACAGGTTGGGGTTCCTGTGATTTGATGAAAATGTAAATTCACATTGGTGATTGAAGTGCTACTGTGCATACAACACCATTGATCAACCACTCACTACAGGAACACTGATAACTTTGTGTGTAAATATGTGAGACAGTCAGATGTTACAGTTATGGGACACTAGATGGAACCATTGCTCAAATGTTAAGACCCTACAGTACATGTTCCTGAGGTGTGTTTGAGTTTTGTTTCCAGTGCTGGAAGGAGTTTTCAGATCAGATACTTATGTAAAACGAGCCATGCAACAACGTAAAAATATACAAGTAAAATACCTACATTCAAAATCTAAATAAAGTAAAAGTTTTTACATGTAAATAAACATGGAAAAATGGTGTTTAGTATGTGAAATAAATAAACTAGCAACTGCAGCTGTCAATTAAATGTACTGGAGTAAAAAGTACAGTGTTTACCTCTGAAATGTAGTTAAGAAAAAGTGGGATGTACAGTAAATGTACTAAGTGACATTCCACCGCTGTTTGTCTCTAAACCTCCCACTATTTGCGATCCATGCAACTTAAATGTGTTTTGTTTGCACAATTTTTCCTCCTATTTCAAACCTTATACAGTAAATGCACATTATAAATACCAGTCCTTTTCTTGAGCCTTTCTTAATTCACTACTCAACTAAAGTAAACTAGAATTACCGCCTCACGGTTCTGTGTATGGTTCCTCCAACCAGTTGCAAGTTTACATCCATGTCTGTCCAAAATGTCATCACTTCATCATTTTATCCAATCAGACAATCAGCACATGAATTATTGAGTTATGGCCAAAAATCTGTTTTGTGAGATCACAGTGATCTTTGACCACCAAATTCAAATCACCGGATGTTTGTGACAGATGTGATCAAATTCCCTCCAGGCGTTACTGAGATACCGCTTTCACGAGAATGGGACGGCCGTAGGACTACAGTGACCTTTGACCACCAAAATCTAATCAGTTCATCCTTGAGTTCAAGTGGACTTTTGAGCCAAATTTGAAGAAATTCCCTCGAGGTGTTCCTGAGATATCACGTTCACGAGAATGGTACGGACGGACGGACACATAATGCATCCGTCCACACGGCTGTCGCTGGCACCGACGCATAAAGACGGTGTGTGACTCTTACTTTAAAGGAACCCTTAAAATGACAGCATCATCTCTTATAATAATCAGGACTCCTAACCCGGCAGCTCTGTGTCGTTGGCCTCTGTAGGTTGCTTGTAATTACTGGATTCACAGACGATGACTTATTCCAGTGTAGTAGTTACTGCGAGGCACCGTGGATGAAGGCATGTGCACAGCAATAATTTGCAAACTGCAAATGGTCTTAGTGCTGTGAGGCTTTGGTATGTCCTCTGTACTTTCCTAAACCTTGCAACCAGAAACAAAACCAAACACCCCCCCCAGTTGTTCGGGGCTGGCTGGGTTTCATCGCTCTAACACGGAGCTCGTTTGTATGAATGTTCTTCACTAACCGTCTTAGCTGTCATGCCAGTGTGCCGTCGGGGCAGACATCCACGCTGCCTGGCAGCGCTGTGCCTTTATTTGGGGCTGTCATCTTGTGCTTGTTGCCGGTAGTTATATAAGAGGCCACCATATTAGGAGCCATCATGATGCTCAATAGTGACGTTTGCTCCGGGGACTGAAATGGAATTGGAATGTAAAAAAATAATAAAAAATGATGCATCATTATTATGATTACGAGTTCCATCTTTAAGACACCATTATGGCCTGTGTGTTTTGGAATAAAAGAACTGTGTCACTTGTTATATTTGTTCAGTTAGTCTCAAGAGCATGACTGATTTCTTCATATTAATATTAATTTGTAGTAGCAATAGTATCCCTCGGGATCAATAAAGTTACTATCTATCTATCTAAAGCTCATCCTAACAACATATTTAACATGCTGTACAAGGACGACCGACAGGGATCCCGGGGAACCACAAGAATAAACTACTGTAAGAAACAACCATCATAGCAAAATGTCAACTAATAATGTTTTGAGAAGAAATAAGTTATTTAATTAAAGGTATTTTAGAGACATTTTTTGTTATATTAGTTGAAATTCTCATCACAAATCAAAATGCTCTGACAAAAATAGAAAAAAATCTGGTATCTGTGACGTCGCAGGACATGTAATGTAATGATTGGACGGACTACCTGCCTGTCTCATTGTGCGTCACCGTAGTCTTCCACAACATGCTACGTTGACAGCTGTGAGTACTAACAACAGCCATGTTCACCGTTCATGTTCATTATGATATGTTTATGTTCGTGACGATGATTTTGGGGGTGTGGCTTTGGAGGGAGGCCTGAAGGGACGGACTGTCAGTGTTGCTGACTTGGTGACTTTCTCTCTAAATTTAGAGACTTTTGGAGCTCGTGCTGCGTTTTTCGGTTGGATCATTTTAAAAAATCGAGTGTACTTTTGCTGGTTTCTCAAGATCACCGACCCTGCATTTAATATCATCTGAAAAATTTAATTATTTGAGGAAAGTTACAGTTAATTTGCATATTGTGTACAACGAAAATAAACAGAGCACATGAGGAAATCTGTGTCTGTCTCCTACAAAACGACAGATAGAGTGCCCCTATACCCCTGATAGTGTGCTACGTTAAATTAGGACACATGGAACACATGAACTCAATAAATAGTTTGATCTATTAAAACTGCATAGGTTGCAATTGGGTGATTTTGAATGGACACCCCAATCATTTTTTTTCTTAAAGTACTAATTAAAATAATTCATTAGGAACAAATTGATTGATAAAGTCATGAAAAATTGGATTGATGGAATAAAGCACCTGTGAGATACGACACAGAGTGGACCTCTACCAGGCAGGATTAAGGTCAATATAAAGCTAATGTGCGGTTAAAAATAACATTTATGGGTGCTCAGACTTGTTGAGTAACGGTGACGTTGTGTATTGTTCTTATGCAATTCAGTCTAAATTACTGGCAAAAATGTTTTCCAGGAATATATGGAAAAAGGGAAATGGTCCAAAATATGACGTGATTTATAATCCAAAGCTTTGAGAGTCATCACGCTTACAGTTGGCTAAAAACTGATGAACATATGTTCAGTGTGTGTGTGTATGTGTGTGTCTGTGTGTGTGTGTGTGTTTACGTTGGCCTTCACCTATCTTAGGGACACCCGGAAGTCAGGATATCCCCCTCACGCCCATGAGAGCATCCCTCGTTCCTCCCACGCAGCTCCACAGGTTACCGGGCTGTTCTGGACCGGGACCGGCCACTATCAGCCGCCGACATCGCAGCTCTCGGCCGGTAGCTGCTCGTTTCGTTACTCCAGACAGCGAGTGGTCGTGGAGTACAGCGTAATTTTAACTGTAGCTGCCATCTGCTCCTCCACTCGTGCCAGGACCGAGGCTGTGACTCACGTAACATGCATGTTGATGTCAGAACTAAAAATTGCACTGCCAATCTGAAACGTGCCTGACTGAGATGTTCCCGTGTCAGGGCCGCTTCTCTTTGTTCTCACATTTAATATCAGGAAAGAGGTTTCCGTCTTCTGAAAGAGGCTTTTGAACGGCCGCACACGCACCGACAGTACCCATCATTTTAATGGGTTTGTCGGGGGAATAACAAGCTCAGGGGTGAGTGTGACGCCACATCGCAGTGAGTCACAACCATTCTCATTCTTGTTCCTCTGCCAGTGTGATGCAGCAGCACAAACAGCCATTAGATCAACAACCCAATTGGACAAATGCATTCAGGTGGACTTGTTTTCATGGAGGGGATTTAACCTCGCTAACCTGCCCTACACATGATCCCTGTCCTCATTTATCATAGAACAATACACAGCAGGATGAGGAGAAACAGGTCACTGCCTGCACTTGTAAGCTAATTGCAACAAGGTGAACTTCACCACAATGTTATTATCTGCTTACTAAAGCATAAAAGTTATTAGATAAATCTGAAGGGATTACACCCCCTTTATGATCAGCAGTTATCATCCTGATTCTGACCTTTGTGAGAGCATTTTTAAGTATCACATTTCCGTTATACCGTGATATTAAAATACCAAAATACACAAAGTTTGTTACAAATTGAAAACCTGTATTGTGCAGACAATAAATAGTGCTTACAAAGGGAATTTTGTCTTTGACACAGACAAGGTTTCTGTTTTACACTGTTGATATGAAACGCATCAGCTGAATCGGTGAGACTCAGACGCGGCTCGGGGATGTGACTACTGATACTGGAGTGGGACTGGTCGACTCGGTCACATGCACATTTCCCCCCGGTGGCATCGAAAAGGACGTCTTTCAAAAGAGTCTGTTTACAAAAAAAAGTCTCTGCTTGTCTATGGCGAATACATGACCTTGATTCTTCCCGCTCCTCTGACAAGGTGAAGTGAGGGTTAAGGAGATGTTCCTCTGAGCAGAAGTGGAGCTCGCCGCATGCGTCCCCGTCTGCCGGCAGCTCCATTTCTAGAGACATAGCCTCCAAGGTTTCGCTGGACCCCAAATACCAGGACTCCCACTAACTGTGGGCCAGGGCGCCGGAAGACTCCGTGCAAGGTCTTCACTGACAGAACCAGATATCAGCAACTCTTCACAGAAGAAACCTTGCTATGGCCGGTGGAACCTGCAACAGGAACAAGAGGGGGAAGTGTGAGCTTTAATATTCACATTCTAGTGTTTCATCAATCAAAAGTCCTATCATTAGCCCACTGGACTGTGCTCTTAAAGGGCCAGTGTGTGGCATTTCGGGGGATCTATTAGCAGATATGGAGTATAATATTCATAACTATGTTTTCTTTAGTGTATGATCTCCTGAAACTAAGAACCGCTGTGTTTTCGTTAGCTTAGAATGAGCCCTTCATATCTACATAGGGAGCGGGTCCTCTCCACGGAGTCCACCATGTTTCTACAGTAGCCCAGAACGGACAAACCAATCACCGGCCGCCGTACTTCTCTGTAACGTGAGCCGCAGAGCGCAAAATCATGATACCACCAGCCGCCCGCTGAATTCCGTTGCTCCTAAAGTAGTGTAATGATGATAAGGACGGCCTCTGAGCGAGGTGAACGGCGTTACCACGGTTTAGCACTCAGCGACTCACGTTACCGCAGTCTTGGAAAGAACGGAGTGAGCGGAGAGGTGTAGACCCCTTTTTAGTTTGTAAACATGATGACATTTTTGTGGGCGGAGCGATAAGTGGAGGCAGAATAACTCTCTGAACACGGTAGTTAAAGCTGGCCAGCAAGTTCTGTTGGCTTGTATTTTTAACAATGGCTGAAGAAAATGCAAGTTTTTCTAAATATATACAGTCACTCACTCTCAGAGGCCGTGAGTGTTGGAGTCTTACTATATCGGTAATAGTTTGACCCTCTGCGTGAGCAGTGAGCTCACCTCTGTGTTGCAGCAGCCATGACGACTAATTCTGGTTAGCCTAAGGCTAAGCTAAACTATTAGCAACATTTTCTCTCCATCTCTGGAACGCCTGGTAGCTTGCTAGAGCCTCAAATCACAGTTTGTCATCTCAAATGGATGCAATATCGATCTGGCATTCAACAGCACAGCAAGATGACATTTTCGAAGTGTAACTTCAGCCTACTACTCTGAGGTGATTCATGTTTGCCTCCTTTCCTCCTTCGTCCATGTCTTTCCTTTGTTTTTCCTCCAGCTAACACCGTGACGGAATCATGATGTCTACTGTAAAAGGGTCTTTTCAGTTGGTTACCACTAGATGCCACCAAATGCTGCACACTGCCCCTTTAAAAGCAGCCAATGAGCTCTCCTGAAAAATGGGGTTTTGTGTAAGCACAACCGCCCGGCTAATTCAGGGTTGTTGTTTTTTTAGCTACTTTCTTGACATGCAAGCAAAACGTAAGCTAAATATATACGGGCATTCATTATAGTGGAGAGGTGGTGCAAAAGGGTGCAACTCTCTCATCTCAAGGGGCCTGGTTGCAGCTAAATTTAAACCCTACTCTGCACTCATTGATGTGAAACTGTTGGATAATGCACCTTTGAGTCTTTGCACAATGTCACACTGACCCTCTCAGACATCATCCGTTAACAATACAGCAAAGAAAAAGAGCAAAAATAGAAAAGGAGAATAACAGTGGCTCAAACTGACCTTGTCAGGTGCTTGCTCGAAGAGTGAACTTCCATCTCATTACTTTTGAACTCGTTCAGCTCTTTCCGTATCGCCGCCTGCGGAACAAAAAGCGACACGAAAGATGAGCTCAGGTGTGTCCCTTCATACACGCACGCAGTCGCTCAGGTGGTGCAGCTCAAATGAGGATGTTTTGAAAATGGAGAAACATCTGATGTTTAGGTGCAGATTATGTAAGTTTATATTAGTATTATTTATTATGAGAGACAGGGTTTCTGCAGGGTTCATCAAGTTAAATCTAAGATGCTTTAAGACATTTTTAATACCACAAAGAATGTTGTTTACTACCAGTTTCATGATCATTACAGTCAAAGTATGATGAGAAACCAGAAGGGACAATATGGCCTAGAATTATTCATTATTATCACTTTTTTCCCAGTACTTCTCAGCAGCATGCAACAATAATTGCTAATAAACAGTAGTGTGGATGTTTTCGAACGAACTGAATTGTAAATATCACGTCACTTCCTGAGAGCCTCCTTGCCAGTTGGAGGCGTGTAATCATGGTAACCCGTAACAAACTCATGTAACCAAACGATGATTTGTGAGAATCATAAAGTCTGAGCTAATTAAAAGAGAACTTACTATGCTTTTGTGCTTCTCACCCCTTTCCTTTAGTGTGTTATATAGTGTTATTGTGCATGTGAAAGGTCTGCAAAGTCCACTGGAGTTACACTCCCCCCCAGAAACACACACTGCTCCTGAACTGCCTGAAAAGTCTCGCTTGAAGTCCCGCCTTTTCTTCCGTAACGTGGTGATGTCACCAAGTAACACATTTACATAATACTTGCCTAGCGGCTAGTTTGGTACGCCCTCAAACAAAGCTAGTTAGAGCGGAGCTGGAGCTTAGTCCGAAGAGTTTGATTCAGTTGACCAATCACAACAGAGGACCAGTTAACCAATCAGAGCAGACTGAGCTTTTGCATGTAAACATGTTCTAGTTTAAAACCCCAAATATAAATATGCACCTGCAAATAAGCACAATAGGTCCTCTCTAAAAACAATATTACGCCGAGCAAAGTGGTATCTTATACTTACAGTTAAATTGAAGCGTTAATGACGTTACAGAGCTGTCTGTCAATGTCTGTTATGAAAGTTGACATCACTACCACATTGCATTGTGGGATATTTATGCCAGTGTAGTATCCAGTGTATGCATACTGTAATATTTCACCGGAAACAGTATGCTATTTGCTTACTATTGAATTCATACTGGGATTGCAGACATACTAAAATATCTCACATACTGTTTAGTGTACTAAATAGTATGTTGGAATGGAATTTAGGACGCTATGCACGATATGGGACCTTTAATACTTTTTAAGATGTTTCTAGACCTGCAGAAACCCTGGAGAGAGACCAACACGGGTCTATTTCACACACAAAAAATTAGAATATGGACCCTGAATAAAAATGTTGTACTACTTTTAATATCTAAAAAGGTCAGTGTTGCTGTCCTGTGTTTTTGTATCTACCTTGTCAGCAGCTGACAGCCTGGTCCAGGGCTTGTCGGCTCGCCTGTCGTAGTCCTGAGCTTTGGCCACTTCCACATAGTCACTGAAACGAATGAGGATCTTTCTGTCCCGCAGCTCGTCCACTGTCGGCCGCTGGTTCAGCTGAAAAAAATCAAGATGAATGTCAGCTCTCATCAGCTTATCAGGGCATTCAATCACCAAATATTAAAAACCACAGCAGCAGCAGCAGGTCGGGTATTAAGGTTCTGTTTTGACTGGTCGTCAGTCCTCCGTGGGGGCTGGTGCGCTGCCCAAATGTGGGATTATATTGAAGGAATTTTTGGAAAACGGTCGGGTCACTGCGGCCGCTTACCTTTCTGTTCAGCCGCTGTTTGATTTCCCTCCTCTCCTCCTGTTCTACCTGGTCATTTCTTTCTGTTGACACAAAAAAACAAACAAATATTATAACCAAAAAGCAAAATCATTTAGTTGCATTGACTATAATTCCACAAAATATTAAGGCCTGTTGGAGATGTTGTCAAATGTCGAGTCACTGGTTATTTCATGGGACTGGACAGGTGATTAACAGAGCTAATGTGTGTGATCCTCCTCACAATCAATACTCCTAATGTGCCGAGGACAGGACTCACGGACCGACTTTAACTGTGGATCAGTGCTGGAGTTAGAGAGAGGTACACGGGCGGATTAGAGCACTAATAGGATTCATCTTTATTAGATACACAGCAGAAAGATCACTGGATGTCACTTCATTTAAGTTTAATCTCTCTCTTCATTTCATTTCATTTCATTTCATTCACAAAAAAAAACTGTTGAGCTGTTGAACTAGTTTGGCAGATTAAAATGAGGCTGGCACCTGTCATCACCATCTGAGTATAGATTTCACTCTTTGGGTGCAACATGATTCAACTCATTTTTACTGAAGACTTCTAGTTGAATGTGTTAAGTGTCCTTTAGCTTGAACACATGCTCCTGTGGTCAGAGAGCGACGGGGTCAGTGACGAAGCAGACAGCTGCTCAGAGCTCACGGGTGGCCTCGTCTCAACAGAGAGACACGGCTCACTACAACGAGGGACTTCATTCCTGTCGTGGCCGTTTTTCATAATTGTTTTGTATCTCCAGGACGGCGCCACTAGTTTCACAGTTTGAAGTGTTACGATCTGACACCTCCTCCCTACACAAGTAAAGTGATTCTTCTGAATAAAACAGTGTCATCACTTCAACAGGGAGATAAAGTCATTTCAAGGATTCAAATATGAGTTCAAATCCGCCCCATGGGGATTTACAAGAACATACAACTTGGACTAGAGCTGCACGATTATTTTCATTGTCGATTAATATGTCAACTATTTTCCCGATTAATCATAGAGGAGTAAAGAAACCAGAAAATATTCACAATTAAGAAGCTGGAATTAGAGAATTTTGACTTTTTATTCCTTAAAAAAATACTTCAGAAGAAGATAACAGCATATGTTAACCATAAATTGAAATTATTTGTGTCACGCTGGGAGAACTGGGTTAACTATGTAACACCCCAAAGGCCAGATTTTATTTTTGTAAATTTATGATTGTATGATAATGACAAGATCAATCCCTAATTGTTCATAGTTTTTTTTTTCTTTGTATAATAAATCTTAAAATAAGGCACTTTAGACAGACATAGGTGGGTGGTGTATGTATACAGGATCTGTAACTTATTTTATGGAAATATGTTGCAATAAGTGTCAATAAAAATATAATAAAAAAATACTTAAACCGATTAATCGCCCATCAAAATAGTTGGTGATTAATTTAGTAGTTGACAACTAATCGATTAATCGTTGCAGCTCTAACTAAAGACCCAGTATGACTGAGACTTATACGGAAACAGAGAAATATCACATTGATTTTGGAAATTTGTGGTCATAAATATATAATTTACTAGACAAAAATAAATATTTTGTTCAAGATGTTAATTTTTTAATATTCTTCTTGCAAATATGTAAACAAATGTATGATTAATCAGCCGATAATTTTCTTAATTGATTATGTCAGAAAATACATTTTTAAGAAGTCCACCACAGCTTCCCGAAAAGCAAAGGTGACGTCTCCATTTGACTTGTTTTTTCTGAGCAACAGCCCCAAAACAAAAGATATTCAATTTACAATCATATAAAACAAAAGAAAGCAGGAAATCCTCACTTTTGAGAAGTTGGAAACATGTTTGGAGTTTTTGCTTGAGAAATGACCCAAACTATTAACTGAATATTAAAATAAATTATAGTTTTCTGTTGACCACAAATTGATTAATCAAAAAAATATATTTTAAAAAACAACAAAATAATAAAAATAATAAAAATGGTTTTATTTTGACATGCCCATTTAGCTCACACCACCACAATCTAAAGTCACTATTAAGAGATTTTTTCAAGGCTGTTTTCATATATGCAATCCACTGTTTGTAATTACAACAGTCTATAAACCAACTTTTAAGTAGATGAGCTTACAGACAAACCCATCAAGTACACTATAGAGAAAACAACCTCAACATTCAAAAACAAAACAAAACCAAGACAATAAATAGCAATAATAATAATAATGACAAAAAGAAAGAGTAGAGTTAAAAAAACAAAACAACAAAAAAAACACAGAAAAAAACCCCAATAATAATAAAAAAATAGGAGAGTAATAAGAAATGAAATCAACAAATAAGTTAATAGAAAATAAAAAGGGGGGAGCACAAATTTATAGTTAAATAATACAAATACATATGTATATGTGCATGCGTTTTAACCCATGTAACTATATTTGTCCTTCTGTTAGACTCCATCTCTTCTCAAAAACATCCTCCATATTCCTTATTTGGTGAGTTCCCTTTTCCATAACTTTTACTTCTTGAATTACACTTTTCCATTTTATAAAATCTTGTTTTTTTCCACTTTTAAAGAGATATTAAAGATCAACTTTAGAAATGTTATTAAAACTAAACCATAAAGTAAAATCAGCCTGATTGACAAGTTTTTCAAATTAAAAGAATATTGGATATTAAAAAAAAAACACACACACAGATCATCCTATAGTGAGATTTATCTCCTAACAGATGTGTGCTGGTCATCAGAGATAATCCTGATATGGTGATATGAACATCTGTCGGTGGATGAACTCACGCTTTAAGATGTTCCTGCTCTCCAGCTCCTCCACCGCCGGCCTCTGGCTCAGTCTCCTGCGGAAAAACACCAGAATTACGTTCTGGACCATCTCGTCCTCCTCCTCCTCCTCCTGCTGCTGCTGCTTTCCTCTCTTCAGTCTCCTCACTACTACTACTGGCACTTTGGATGCTTGCGTCGGTGCGCAGAGCTCCAAGATCCGCACATCCAGAGAGCGAACAGCGCGTCCCACCTCGAGTCCAAACTATCACAACATTTAAGGCTCCACATCGGGAAAGGAAAGAGTCAGGCTGCGCGTTTAATACCGCGACCAGAGCCAGAGAAGAGGAGAAATAAGAGGAGGCTTTCCTCTCAGAGAGCGGTTCGGTTTGTGGTGAGATGAGAAAGTTAGAGAGAGAGAGGAGGTTGTGTTGTAGAGTCCCGGAGGAGCTGTGGAGGATGATGAGCTCTGAGCTCACACTGAGTGACTGAGTGATGCAGGCTGCACAGACTGCCTCCTTTTACCACATGCACACTATACTCATGTGAAGGGGAGGGACTGAGAGGAGATTCCCTATGCACATATACACACACACACACGCACGCACACACATATGCGCAAAAACACACAACACAATAAAGCGAGCTGTGCAACACTATAGTAGGTTTATCAGAAAAACACACGTTTTTACAGGATTGAAGTGAAGGTAAACCCATCTGAACTCCCCTCTCTATCAATCTCTATAATATAGTTCAGTCAAGTATGTATAGTAGGGGTGGAACGGTACACATAATTCATGAATATGGTAAATTCACAGTTCGGTATGTACCTCGGTTTTGGTGTCATGGTTTTGGGGTCATGATTCGGTATGTACCTCGGTTCGGTATGTACCTCGGTTTTGGTGTCATGGTTTTGGGGTCATGGTTCGGTATGTACCTCGGTTTTGGTGTCACAGTTCGTTTATCTTTTATTTCAAAACCAGTGGCTCATTCTCTGGTAATACTTCATGCAACAGTTAAGGCGCTCAAATACTGACATATTGTCAATAAGAAAAAATAAATTACAAAAATAAATATCACAGTGTCTGTAATGTAAATGTAATGCTCTATCTTAAGGCTGTGGGCAGGGCAGGCACAACAAACTGACTGAGACTCACACACTTTGACCATATACTTTAATTCTGATTTACCATCAGAAAAAACATGCTCAAAAATAATAATAAAGAGTAGCATTTAAAAAAAAAAAAAATAATACATTTATCTTTAAAAAAGGAAATAAATTGAAGTTAAGCTTAACGTAAATAGGAATGACAACAGTATTGGTTGGAATTAAAGTAGTGAGCTGGAGAGAAACTATTAGAGATATTAGTAATAGTAATAGGCCATAATTAAAGAGGGTCATAGGAAAGGAGTAGTAGGAGTTATTGTTTAATTGTTCACTCTATAAATGTCAGAAAATGGTGAGAAAGGCGATCACAATTTCCCAGAACACAAGTTGATGTCTTTGCATTGCTTCCTTTGTCTGAACAGTCCGAAACCCAGCTATATTTAATATTTAAGGATATAACACAGAGAAAAGAAAAAAAAAAACAATCTCACATTTGAGAACCCCGAAACAGCACATTTTTGACATTTCTGCTTGATTACTTGACAAAGGATTACTCGATTACCTCATCGACATATTGATTAATCAATTAATCACTTCAGCACTAACGAGGACTACGACGTGTTGTATGTCACATGGTGGAATCAATGCAGTCATGTGGAATCAGATGACATGAAAACAAACAGAGAGACACAGCTGCTGATGCCAGCGTTATTTACTCTATGCAGTCGACATGTTTAACAAGATACGGTGGTTCGGTGGTCAGCGTTCATATCACCTGAATTTCAGGATTCCTCACATGACTTTCCAAGATAAATGTCCACCCCTCCCCCCCAGCACACTCACGGACACTAAATTTGCCACTCAGCTGTCAGGACAGCAGCACTGGATTCCCAAAGGAAAACTCCTATACTGCCTCTCAAGAAACAGCCTTTATATTGAGCTTAATGTTTTGATCCAAACTAGGCTCCATGTATTTTAGAAGAAACAGATCACTTCTTTGATCCTCAGGATATATGGGTGGTATAAGGCCTTTACACACCGGGGGTGTGACGAATAAACGATACGAAAATGCAAAATTACTCGGCTTCAAATATTATATATCTGGGGCTTTTATTGTGAAAAGTAAGAATGGAAGGAGTGGATCTGGTCTAAGCTGCCTTTGTCAATATTGAAAAGGAGTAATAAAGTGTCTTGGTTCAGAATGCGGAGCCTCTGTGTTGTTGTTTCATAAATACTCGACCTGTTCCTCACAGTGTGGTTGGCTGAGACCTTTAATCGCAGTGAAAAAGCTCAGCAAATCAACCTCATTCTGAAAAACAATTACATCGCTTTTTCCCTGCGTAATATTTGTGTTCTGTGTGAAAGTATTTATTACATAACTGATCATTATTATCTCTATCCCCCATTTTATTAAAATGATATTATTTTAATACAATCTGCTTATTTTGTGTAGTTTCAAAATTTTTATTTATTTTATTTTCTTGTATTTTCTTTATCTTTTATTATCTTAAATACCCATCTTTTATTGCTTTCTTATTTGATTAACTATTATATTGGTTGTTTTGGTGTGCGTTAGTCTCTAAATCCATTTTTAACTATGTTTTTGTCAGTCGTCTGTCCAGCACTTTAATGCTTTAGTGCTATATAAATAAAGTTTGATTGATTGATTGATTGATTGATTGATTGATTGATTGATTGATTGAAAAACAAAAGTTCAAAAAAATATATGGACGTGTGAATTAATCACACAAAAAAAACCCGCCCCCGGTGTGTAAAGGCCTTCAGGATGTACCTCGGCTTGAAGGTTAGTTTAAGGCCCTGGACTAGAAAAATATGAGCAGGCAAAGTAGCCTAATGCTAAACCCCTGAGTAAGACAAGTGGTCAAAATTGAGTTAAAACCTGAATGAACATGTCTGTCCAAAATGTCATCACTTCATCATTTTATCCTGTTAGACATTTGTGAGAAATTGTCATAATTAGCATAAGAATACTTGATTTATGGCCAAAAACATGTTTTTTCCAAATGGACGTTTGTGCCGAATTTTAAGAAAAGCCCTTAAGGAGTTCCTGAGATATCGTGTTCACAAGAATGGGACAGACGTGAAGTCACAGTGACCTTTGACCACCAAAATCGAATCAGTTCATCGTTGACTCCAAGTCGACGTTTGTGCCAAATTTGAAGAAATTATCGTGTTCACGAGAACGGACCGGACGTATGTACGAACGGATGGACAGACGGACACCACGAAAACAGAATGCCTCCGGCCAAGGCTGTTGCTGGTGCGGAGGCCAACATCTTGGTAATATAGTTAATATAATTATATAGAATAGTTATATAATATAGTAATATAGTTATTCTACATAACGTAATGAGGCAGTAGCTATTGTAAATGTCATCATGATGAAGAAAATAAAGCAATCTACTCCTAAAGCTAATTAGCTAAGCTGACCTTAATTCCTCATTTAATTGATCTCTGTCTAATAAAGATACCACCGTGTCTCTGATGATGTTTGGGGTAAAATAATCATTCTAAAAAGGCATAAAATAAGACATTAAACATGTTCTGTTTGCCAGCCAGCCTGAAAACTTTAAACTCTTTTTTCTCAAATAATACTGTTTGTTCTTCGTAGGGCAGATTAATCACAAGCTGTCCAGTTGTCCAAAGAAAAAAAAGCTTTACTGGGCAGCCCGCAGATGTAACCACGTTTAGATGTCACCAACGTGAATGCACAGAACAATCGCTCCCTGAATAAACAGGTTAAATAAAGATAATCAGTCACGACTCACTTGAGAAGCTCATAATAAAATCTGCTTCTTTAATCAACCAGAAAAGGGTCAGACCACATTGTGTTCACACACTAACTGTTGGGAGATGAAACTATGATTCACACCAGCAGACTGGGCGAGCGGAAAATTAGATCAGATGTTGTTCTGACCAGCACAGGGGCTGAAAGTGCCGACCGAGGAAGGGGACATTACATTTACTGGGAACACGGTGTCTTTTTCAGAGCAGGATAACCCCACATCCTCCAAATTACTGAGGTGGACGGACAGATTTTATGTCTGGGTTCGCAGCAGGGCAAGCTGGCATCATCTTCAAATTGCCCAAATGATCCCTGAAGTTCTTACTGTCCCCCCGCAATTGCTCTTCCCAAGTTTATGTCAGAATAAATGTGACTACTACGCTTTAGAATGACTTTCCACAGGCTGGTATAATCTTTTAAACCACAGAAACAATTCACAGACACACTGACGCATTGTTCTGACTATTTTCTATACATTATTACAACTATTTTATTAAATCTATACCTGCAAAACCACAGACAATGTCCAATGCCAATATTAAGGTAAAGTATGGTTAAGGTTAGGCAACTACAATACTTGGTTGAGGTTTAGGAAAGATTGTGACTACGGTTAATAAAAACATGAATGTTAAAAGGTACTCGGTTGAGTTTTCTTGGAAACAAAGTTTCTGCATACATTCAGTGGATCCTTGAGGTCTAAAAAAAATTGTCAAATGAATTTCTTTCCTCATAAAACATGCAACCTGCAAAGCTGATTTAACATCTGTGGTTGCTAGCTTGCAATCTCCTTTTTTAAGGGTTTTTCTTTGTTGGAGATTTGCTAAATTTCTTTGCACATTTACTGCCATCAACAGCTTGCAACCGGCCTACTCGTGTGCATACACAACGATCTTATTAGCAAAGAGCACTGTACAAAACATTCAGGAAATAGCTTCTCAACGTCCCTAAATAATATTTAATTTTGGCCCAGAACCAGAATTAAACTAGTCTGTTGTCAGGTTTGTGTGTCTGTACCAAACTGCAACCTCCGGTGCTGAGAAATGAAGCCAACGCGAAAGTGCCAACGACTGCAGTTCTTCAAATGGCCACTTGAGGCTGGCTCCAGAAGTGAGTCAATCTCCACAATAAACATGTCTACAGCCTGGTATAAAAAAACTGTTTTGGTCTCTAGAGCTGCAATCTCGTTCATGACAACTGTAGAGGCGTGAATTCTTATTAAACTCTCCCGTTTAAATTATATTAAGTCTTGAAGTTCGGCATAATGAGGGCATGGTCACTTTAAACCGGTGGGTGCCTAACAGGTCGCTAGCTGCTAGCTGGCTGATCCACCTCTTTGTCCGTTTTTGTTTTGATTAGCCGTGAGTTAGTCTGTGTCGTCACTGCCAAGATAGCGACGGCCAGAAGCCACCTACTTTGAGCTTCACAGCAGCTCTTCAGAAACCTAATGGGTGACGTCACAGAGACTATACGTCCATATTTTATAGTCTAAACTTGCCCGAAGATCATTTGTGAGGGAAGAAGCTCCACTCTGTAACACCTACGTACAGTTGCAAGTGGTATGAGTGTTTCTGTAGTTCCAACAGCTCCAACAGAGTGATACGTCTTCTCTCCAGCTGAGTCGCACTCTCGCAGTTAAACTATCATCCATATCATATTAATAATTTAAGCTCATCACCCTAATAGTTTTGAACCAGGACCTTCAGTATCAAGTGCAGCTTGATTTCATGTATATATTATTTTTTTACATTGCATACCGAGGATCATTGGCACAAAAATGTCTCTCCGTGTGAATTAAGTTCTATCTTATCTTGTTTTCAGGTTGTAGTTTGCACTGGGACGCTGTGTCATTTAGATAAATAAAAGTATCAGGTCAGACTTGGTATCAGCAGATATTCAATGTTAAAGGACTCCGGTCGAGGTCAGACTGTGACAAAACAATGGAAAACCTTTTATAAGCTGCAACATTTTGTCCACAGCCCTGAAAATAATGACAGGGCGGATGGCACCTAGAGAGCACGTCTATAATAAGCCTGTGACAGCTTCAGCTGTAACACTGAGGGCTTACAAAAGAGGACCGGAGACATGGCAGTATTGGAGAATGAGGGGAGTCGATGTTCTAAATGGAGCAGAGCTATAGTAGGATGTGTGGTCTACAGCGGAAAACATTTCAGGTCAATAGCATTTGCCTCGGTTCACAGAGTGAATCAAATCTGCTGCGGTCACACTCTTAAAGCCAGAAAAGATGCTTCAGATTTGTTTTACATTCGACAATCTTGTTGCTGTGGATTAAACGCAAAAAACTAAACCCAAATACCTTAAAAGCTAGAGTGAGTCAGCCTGTTTCTATTTTTCCAAACAATCCTAACGGGCCTTTAGTCACAGCCTCCTGCAGCGATTTTGCGCTTCACAAGTCCTCCCCCACTCCGCTTGGTCAGAGGTAAAAGTTCCTCGTTTGTTGGAGAACTCACCAGCACGTCAAAGCAATGAGCTGCCTGGAAGAGCAGGTGCTGATGGGAATGTCAGCCCGTGAAAAGTGGAGGAGAATGGGATGAGTCAGGCGCCACGGGCCGGGCAGTGGCCTGCTACTGCCCACTGAGGTGTGTCCTAATCCCGCGCTTCTTTCCCTCAGTGGCAGAGCCCGAGGACACGAGCGCCACGGTCGGATGTGGAAGCCTGAGAGAGCCCAGGACGCCCGGGGAACGTGGTGGTGCAGTTGCCAGGAACAATTAAAGGAACCCTCTTTAATCGAAGCCTGCCAGAAGCTTGACGTTTATGCAACTTGGTTCAAGACTTGGTTGTGTTCAAGTGTTGACCTGGATGTCTCCCACTGTTACTAGGTCACATGAATATGAAAGGCTTTGAGGAAATTGCTGCTTGGATATAGATTTTCCGGCATCACCTAACACTCTACCGCACCCATCACTAAATTTCATGTTATGAAAAAGCTCAGTAAATCACTCAAGAGCCTTCCATACTGCCCTTTAAAACTCCCCTCTGTTCAAAGGCTCGCTGTGCTATTGATGACAGATGAATGGGACACATTCAAAGACTCAGACATGAGACTAAGAATCAATTCTTTATCTCGCCACTTGTTTGTCTCGGAGACTTTGCCCCGTAGCGCAGGTCCACAGATCAAGTGGTTGAACATGTCTGGCTCTTGAACATCCCGCTGGGAGCTCAGTGTGGAGGAGGCAACTTCAAATAGCACGATCACGCCCCAAACACTGTAGGTTACTGCACATACAGTAAGCTATGAACTTTCACAATGAAGAAACTTCCAGTGGCTTTGTAAGCTAAAGCACCGTTAAAGTCTACCAATAATAAAACAAGACTAAGAGTCTCCAGCCGTGCTAGCAGCTCTGTGAGGCTCTACTTAGATACCGCGATGCTTTGAGGTTAATCAAAGAGTATAGAAGCAAAGAAATGAAACTCCGGTGATTTTTTTGACAACAGCTGCTGACGCCATTTTGGACTGAAAACGCTTATTATAGCTCTAATATTTTATTGTTCAACACAGGCCAGTTTGGTAGAATATGATAATAGCATAGAGATAGTTTTGTTTGATTTTTGTACGGCACTGGCTTTGCTGCTGGGCGCCGATGTTGCAATGGAACGAACAATCGACTTTCATTGCTTGGCAATATGCGGTCTTTGGGTTAATGTTAACATCGGCATGCTAACATGCTCACAATGACAATGCTAACATGCTGATGTTAAGGAAGTATAATGTTGACCATGTTCACCATCTTAGTTTAGCATTTTAGCATGCTAACATTTGCTAATTAGCACAAAACAGTAAAAAAGTACAGCTGAGGCTGATGGGACTACAATTATTTAAGCAGGCATTTGGTCTTTGGACAAAGAAAAAGTTGACCTGCTGATGGCGCTGGAGGATCACTAATCGAGATTAAAATGTATCCTAAGGTGAACATAAATGCACCAAATTTCATGGCAATCCATCCAACAGTTGTGGAGATATTCAACGTATTCTCATACAACGGTTCGTATGATATCCTACAAAGTTATTCCTCCTTTTTCGTACATTTTCCTACGAATGTCCAGCTCGTCAGCTATTCAGCTCGTTACATGCGTACAGTCTTTTCAAAATAAACTTCCATCTTCGCAGGAAACTTGGTTAGGTTTAGGAAAAGATCGTGGTTTGGGTTAAAATAACTACGGAAGTGGCGTAACTTAAGTACGGGAGTTACGTGACAAATAAGTCAACGTTTGGGTTAAAATAGCCTAGGAAGTGGCATTTTTTGACCCACCCATCCACCCCGACCTCCTCCCTACACGGCTTCTGTCGCTCTTTATACTTCCCGGTTCACGATTACTTAGATTAAATACAAAATAATTTTGTAGGATATATATAAATTACAGTGCATTAACTTTTCGTGTATGAGACCAGCCTGGGATATTTCACTCATAACCTGAAACATGAACGTCATCATGGCGCTATAGAGGAAAAAGTCGCCAAAGTCATCAGGATTCATCGTCTGGGGACCATGAAAGTCTGTACCAAACTTCACGGACAGATCAACACTACCATTCCTACATCAATGTCGCTGGCATGGCTAAAAATCTGAGTTGAGCATCTTATCAAAGTTCAAAGTACACTAACTGTCCTGAAACGACTGAACAAACATTGATTTCCTCAACAATGGGCATCCATTAGCCAACAAGGCTGATGTAACCTATTTAAAAATCAATTTCTGATTCTGTTTGCATAATGAACACACTTCCAGTCAGCTGGGAGGCCAGAATCAGAGCTGGAAATTAAAAAAATGACACGACTGGGAGAACAAATGTTCACCCTATACTGTATCTGTCTATTTATAGCCTGAGGAGTGTAGCAGTGGGTGACAAGCAAACACATCACAGGTAATGAGATTAGCACCTGTCACCTGACAAATACAGTACAGGGTCACCTCTCACCATGGCAGATATTAAGAAATATTATATTTACAAAGCAATTCCTAAATTAAAATTAAGGTTACATGACATCAGGGCCGCAGCTAACGATTATTTTCATTGTCGCTTAATTGATTAGTTGTTTGGTCTATAAAATGTCAGAAAATGGTGAAAAAGTAGTTTTACAAATCCCAAGATGACGTCCTCAAATGTTTTGTTTTGTCCACAACTCAAAGATATTCAGTTTACTGTCATAGAGGATTAAATAAACCAGAAAATATTCACATTTATGAATCTGGAACTAGAGAATTTTTGACCTTTTTTCTTATAAAATGACCAATTAATCGATTCTCAAAATAGTTGCTGATTATTTTAAAGGTCCCATATTGTAAAACGTGAGATTTTCAGGTCTTTTATATTATATGGTAA
Organism: Sebastiscus tertius; assembly: GCA_916701665.1. Classification (NCBI taxonomy): domain Eukaryota; kingdom Metazoa; phylum Chordata; class Actinopteri; order Perciformes; family Sebastidae; genus Sebastiscus; species Sebastiscus tertius. Next base: position 30,557 of record CAKAOH010021177.1, on the reverse strand, counting down.
ATGGACTCACATTTATATAGCGCTTTTCTAGTCTTCCGACCATTCAAAGCGCTTTACACTACATGTCAGCATTCACCATTCACACTCACATTCATACACTGATGGCAGAGGCTACTAAGGTGCCAACTTTGCCAATCAGGATCTAATCTAAATACTGATTCACACACCGATGGCTATGCCTTCGGGAGCAACTTTAAAAAGCAGGTTTAAGTGCTATATAAATACTTTGAAAGTATCAAAACACTCAATCCATGGAGAAATACACACAGCCCGTACTCAGAAACTGTGCGTTTGAAACAAGCCGTTAGGATTTCTGTCCATTTGTGATGTCACAAATCTACAATAATTAGACCATTTCACAGTTTTAAACGTAAACATACTAAATGTGTCCCAGTTTATTTTATGTGAATGACATCAGCTGACAGGATGTAAACATGGACCTAAGCTGTTTCCTAGCAACGCAACTCCGTTGAAATGCGCTAAAACGGAGCATTTCAGACAGAGCATGAATACAGGTATATTCAGGCAGACTGTATGAGAAAAATAATGTGTTTTTTGAACATTAAAGCGTGTAAACATGTTCTAGTATAAACCCCAAATACAAACATGTACCTGAAAATGAGCACGATATGTCCCCTTTAATAGTTGACAACTAATGGATCAATCGTTGCATCTCTACATGATATATTCCATATTTCTACTGTCTGGTACCGCTGACTCAGTGGCGTTCTATGTAGAATTCAGAAGTGAAAGACAAAAAAAAATTGAGCGTCCGTAGAAATGTTCAGTGACCCGAAAGGGAAAAAACTTAATTTCAGATTCCCTGGTCACGTTTCCTGATCACTGATGATCTAACCTTAACTTGGCATGGGGTTATAAAGGAGGCAAAAACAACCAGTGTTCAGTGAGTGGGTGCTGAGGCTTTGAGACTGTTGACATTTCAATTAGAGGGTACTCGCAGCTAGATCCCCAGAAAAAAACCCATTGTATAAAGTTAATTACTGCATGTGGGACAGGGATGGTCTACAGTGGTGACAACATGTAATTTGAGGATTTCACTTCATGCCATATACAGTGCGTGCAGGCTGTGTCATCCGGCGCTTACGTCTCCCCGACTGCTTTATAATATCTGCCAACTCCGGTCCTGTAATTGGATTGATGCCCGCCTGTGATGCTGCTCGCTATAAAAGCACAAATAGAAACCAGAGAGAGAGAGGCACTTCCTGAGAGAAACGTTCCTCGTGTGCAACCGCAGAGACAAAAACTACACACTGTCTTCATTATTTTAACCCTCGGCTGACTGCAGGCTGTTCTCACACCCGGTGGGTGGAAGCGGGGGAGTCACGGGGTTTTCAACACACGAATATTCACAAATATTGAACGCTGCTCTTTGTTTTAAAAATTACAGAGAAAGAAAGAAAGAAAACCAAGAACAGCACCCCACTGTGACATCATTGGTTTTGCTGCAAAATATTCTTTGAACACACAAATGACAAAATATCTACGTGCTAAAATAAACAGCTTGTGATTCACTCGCAAACACAGAACTCCGATTCTCTGAGAGGGGTCATTGTTGTACCAGTTCCACGTCTATCAAACTAAGCTTCCTATAAGAAAGGTAAGAAACAGCAGCAGCAGGTCAGACTTGCAGATGTAGACCACAGACTGTATATATAAAGAGGGACGACACGTCTCCACTTCCTCCCACTGTACAAACAATTTAGCCAAATTACACACTGTTCCTTTAAGTTTTGACTGGATCTTTTTTCTCGTTAGAACATGACGTTTTTTGTTATAATAACAAACTTTATAATACCAACTTTCATGGTGTAACTAGAAATGTTTCTTGTTTTCAGGAGGTAAGACGGTATGACGTTATGATGGGAAAAAAGTTAGTTTGATTTAGTGTAATAAAGACAAAGTGTTGTGATCAAGATAAAATGATTTGCTGTTATCACAAGTTCCTTGTTAAAACAGAATCATTTTGTACATGTTTACAAGAAAAAATATCTAATTATGAACTGTAAATGTCTTGTTAAAACAGGAACATTTTCTTGTTTTAACGAAACAAGAAAATGTTTTTTTACTTGTTGTCATTGGTGGCATCATTCTGCTTCCACAGTTTAACAGCTTCCATCTCTCTCTAAAGTAACCAGCAGGACAGAGGACACTCTTCAGCAGAAAACCTGCTCCAGTTTACAAAACCCCTTACCTTTTACAGGTCAAACACACACTTACAAACACAGACATGCATTATAGAAAAAACAAAAACTGGGGTCCAAATGGCAGCAGCTGTAACTTTAGGTGCTGAAGTTACTTTTCTTGCCCATCGCTGGCACAGTTTGGACTGCTGGTTTGAAACTGCTGGCACTACTGGGCCTGGTTTCTGCATCAATTACACTTTAATTAATTAAATGTGCATTGTTAATTAATGCTCCAAGTAGGTCTTTGTTGCACTCAGACATTTCTGGATTTCATCAAAGCGATCAGCTGAGTTTTCTTGCCGGCGGGAGGGAGGGGTGAAAAAAATGCAGGGAACCCCGAGCAGAGCACGCATTAATATTTCATCGCGGGTGAAAGGGATTATGAAACTGAAAATATTCTCCGCAGTTCCACAAGGAAGAGCAGCCAGCCGCCATCTGACAGCCTGGGTTGCCTTGGAAACGGCTATTGTGTTGAATACCGTTCACAGAAATATCATTTTAAAGGAAAGTGAATTCAAAAAAGGGATTAAAGATCACGCCTTAGCGACACGTAGGGAGACAGGTCTTTGATGAAATGATCAGTTCATCCTTTGACACTTCTAGTTCTTTCTGGCCTTTGTCGTGTAGCTACTCATTGGCTGAAAGTCTGTCTCAGCACATAAAATTATCTCCCACTTTCGACTCCAGAAGGATAAATCACAGGCAATAAGTGGGACTTTAAGGCATTGGGATTTCCAAATGCTAATATTGCCGTCTTGCAGTCAGCTGCTGCGTGGCGAGTTATTTATAGCGGTCCTGGACAGCAGCTGTGGTTAGTTGCTCCGTCCTGCTTCACACAGTGAGTTGTGGTGTCAGCACAAAATTGTTCTACGTGCCACAAATATCCAATTATTGGTTCCTCCATGGCTCATCGGACTGAGGAAAAAATACTGAGTAGGCTCCTGACACCATCCCCATCACTGCTGGGTGTCTTACTCCCTCTCCTCCTTCACTATTCCTCCTGTCACTATCTGCTGACTTTTACTTCTACAGATAGTTCTCTGAGGCAGACCTGGTGGAAGAGATCCTCTTATTGAGTTACACCTTAAGGAGCGTGGGCGAAGAGGTAAAACCAAATTTGAATTTCAAAGAGCCGTGTTAAAAATTTGAATAAAACATAATTGTAGCGATGGTAAGAGTCTAATTCATGAATTCATGAACATGATTTTCATAATCCTGTTACGTCAGCCAGCTACTGTAATAGCTTACGTTGATAGCTGCATGCTAAATGTCTAGACCGAACATAGAAGTGCAGACAAGCTTATCTGGTTAAACCGCTTTCACGAATGAAACCACCAACGCTGCTCAGCTCAGTTATTTCTGTTAACCCTCTGAGACCCACAATAGACCTGTTTTTGTCCTTTTTAGAAGGTACAGGGGCTCTTTAGAGGGGAGATAGCAGGTCAACAGGAGATGTCACATAGAAGTGAAAGCTGAGAACCTGAAGATTAATTTGTGATGCAGCTCAGCACTGTGTCAAGTTGTTGTAGTCATAAATCAGAAAATTGATTAATTAAGTAATAAAAATATATTTTGAAAGTGTATAAGAGCTTAGAACATGATGATAGAAGTATATGATGGTCATCCTCATGCTAAATTATGTCTCATAAGTTGTTGCAGCAATTTTTGGGGTTGATACCATTTGTTCCACAGATTTGGGGCTAAATTTAACCATTTTTTTAATCACTCGATAATTGATAAGAATGATCAATAATCCCTCCAATATACCACATTAAGACACCAAGACCTTGAGGAACACCATAGAAAAAGTCATGCTGTGATTTGGGATCAAAAACTTTTGACATTTGGAGATTTCTGCAAAAATTGCATTTTCGGCGATTGGATGGCGAGCACTTCTGTTGTGTAAACTGCTCAGAAACCCCCTTATTGTCACTCTAGCTAGGAAAGCCATCCATCCTCTGAATGCTCTAGGTCTCTAGTTTGATCCATCCATCCTCTGATTGCTCTAGGTTTCTAGTTTGTGGCTGTAAAGTTTCATGAGGCTGTGATTATCCTAGAGGTCACCACAGGTCATTTTATACAGTCACAAGACTCTCAGCTTTACAGTGATACCCAATTTATGTAATTCAAGACTGTTTAGGGACCCCAGTATGCAGAAATATTCAAACACATTATTTTAGAATAGGTACAAATAACACATTTATACTGCATTCCAAAACTGCATGTGATTATCATAAAGTGGGCATGTCTGTAAAGGGGAGACTCGTGGGTACCCATAGAACCCATTTTCATTTACATATCTTGAGGTCAGAGGTCAAAGGACCTGCCATCAGATGACAGCTAGAAGGTAACAAAACATGGATTCATAAAGTTGTCCTTCAAAAAATAGAAGCCACATGTTTCTTCTGCTGTACAGATTTTTACCAAGTCATTAGACGTACTGTATGATCACTAACCTCTCACAACTCCACACTGCAGAATCTCATCAGTGTTACATACAGGAAGGTCTTCACATTGTCATTTTTATATAACAATGTCCTCAGCTGAGGGCACAGGCTGAGGATGCCTGCATAAAAGCATGCAACAGTCATTGCAGCAAACTGAGTCCAGCTCTCCAGAAGAGCCCCGCAGGGGAGTGGGGAGGGTTCAAGCAGAGGGGAGCGGGTGAGAGGAAATGTAATATCTCCATCAGCGGGTACCGAGGCGGAGGGGAGGCAAGCTGGGCTGTGACGTACATGGGCCATTGATTATGGCTGCTGCTGCAGCATTTCGCCGATGGGAGCTATATTTAGAAAGCGAGGGTTCCCTTCTGCTATCCTGGGCCAGCCCACTGCTTTGCATTCTGCTGCAGAGTGCCGCGCTGAAGTACTGCAAATCAATGCAACATGCCATGTGCTCTTCAATATATATCAGTGGACGTGTTGCATAACAGCACAAATTGAAAGAGCACAGCTCAATAATGTTTACATGTACTGACTGTAAAAAGACACCCAGCTTTGCTTAGTTTGTCAGTCTGGTGACTTTTGATACCCTCTAAGTTACATATTGCAAGTTTTCTACTTGCATGTGATGATTAAAATCATTATTTTACAAGGTTAAAGTCTCGTTTGTACCTTTGTGTGCAATGTACTTTGTGAACACGGTGTTTGTATTCCTGATAATCCAAAGAATGTCACTGCAGTGCAGCAAAGTGGAGATGTACAATTAGTGAGGCTCTGTAGAAGAGCTTCTGCAAATTATGATGACTGCACTTAAATAGCAAAGCAAACTCCTTTAATAATGTTATTTTTAGATTCCAAAAATAAAGGTGAACAGTGGGGTTCATGCTAGGTCAGTTTGCATTATTATAATACATCCCTGCACGTAGCAAATGCTGCATTGTCATGTCTTTCTTTTCACTATTTTTCCTCCACCATACTGTCTTGAAAAAAAGGATAAAAGCACCTGCGTATAACACTGTAATGTTTGTAAAAGGTTTCACTTTTTAAGCGCCTTTGCAAAGAAATCTGTCCAGTAGGTGCTGTAGAACATGTTGAAACTGTAGCCATCGAATGACATTCAAACTAGAGAAGTGCAGATCTCCACCAGGAGTGTCTCCCTCTCCCCTCCCAAACAAAGAAGAGTTGAATCTCACTCAATTGTCCCTCCCGGCTCCCTTAAAGTCAAGATGGCAGCGAAGATATTTATCTTCCAACAACAAGGTTATAACCTGCAAGAACTTTTTAAAGCAACTGAGTCCAGTTTTAACAAACGGTGAGACGTCTTTTCGGTTCTGTGCTCTTGTCAGCTGCTCCTGCAACAAACTTCAAAACAGAAAGTAAAAGTCTGAAGTCTGCTTCATGACATCAATGCGTAGATTTTTAAAAATCATAAATTTCCCCTCCGATAATGACTCGGCACAGGGGACTCAGAGGAATGCCTCTGCATCATGTTGCCTGGCAGGATTGCTGCTGTTCTGCTCAGGAGTCAAGGTGAAAACGACTGATTGTTCTCTGTCCGCAATGAAGGCTGTTCTGTTCCTGATGTTGTACAAACAGCTGCTCTGCCCAAGGCCCTTCACAGCACTCAAACACTGCCACGAACGCTTCAGAGAGGACACAGCATGTTAGCCACCTCCACAAACACTGCTCTGTTCCATTCAGCACGACTTATTCAATGCGACAGATTCAGTATGATTCATTCAGTGTGTACACAATCACCGGTACAGGATGGATGTTCAGAGAGCAGGCATGGGGAGAGGGGCCCTCCAGCTTTAGGAGGGGCTCGTCATGTCCTCTGGCAGATCATGTGGTCAGCGGGACAGAGACGCTGGCAGACGAGCACATGGTGCTGTCACCCCAAACAATAGCATGCCTCAGCTGTCCACAGCTCTGAGTCAGTTCATCTCCACGACTCTTGTTGACCAGCCAGCGCTGGCGTCAGTCACAGACGGAGCTGAGCATCGCAGCACCTCAGAGAGCGGAGCCGGGCTAAAAACACATCGTCTGGACCCGGCCCCATGGTGACATACACACAAAACTCTGCCACAGCCTCTGTTAGCACAGGACAGTTGCTGCAATAAGAAGTGGACGTAGTCACCGTGACGTCATCCATTGATTTGTGGACTGACGTTTGAAGCCTCGAGTTCAGAATTTTGGCCGTCGCCATCTTGGTTTTTTGCAATCAGAAATGACACGAGAGGGCGAAGCTATACGACTTTTTAGGTGACCAAAATGTTATAATTAACTTTCCGGTCAGGAAGTTGTTTGTGTTTTCATCTTACAACTTTAACCCTTTCACTGTGTGTTCTCAGTTCATGAAAGCTAATTGTAACATTTTGCCCTATGTCTAATGTCTTATTCAGCGTTCGTTTGTACTTAGCTCCAACCTCTTGTGTCACTTCTGGTTGCAAAAGACAAACATGGCGACAGCCAAATACCAAGATGGCGACGGCTAAAATGCTGAACTCAAAGCTTCAAAACGGTAGTCCTTAAACCAATGGGTGACGTCATGGTGACTACGTCGCTTTGATACACACAACATCTGTCAGTAGGATGCATATATTGTTGGTTTTGGTCTTTTCATGGGATTTGTTGACAATAAGAAGAATATGCGATATTGTGCGTCTACCTCAATAAATAATGTCACACATTTCTAACTGATCTGTCATTACTGAGGAGCAGTTATGTATAGATGCTCCAGTCAGAATTAATCACTGCAGTAATGTAACACATTGAGTGAACCGTGTGACCAGCAGGGAACTTGGCTCCCAACAACAGACCTGCTGCTCTGACCTCGGTCCCTGACCAGCGCTGTGTACATGCTGTCCCTAACCCAGCGTCCCACTGGGACGCTTACCCCCTTATGACACATCATTGATCATTTCCTGTTTTTATTATGCAAGAGTAATCAGGAGTTCAGTTTACATAAGCAGTGTGTAGTGTTTGGGACGTAGCTTTGTCCCACAGTAATGCCCCGCCCTCCCTGCAGACTGAAGGCCAGAGTGCTCCCAGCATCCTCTCTGGTACTGTATGTCCAGAAGTTCAGTGATTACGTTCATGCTGCATAATGCCTTTTGCTATTCCGCAAATACCCGCTGGAATTCGTCCATGTGCACACGGAGACGCTCACATGGAACGAGGCGTGTTTGGAACGGCTTTGGTTTATGATAACGTCACATACGTCAGACGCACGCACGGCAACTCTGACCGTCCAGATTGACGCGCAGCTGTGAAATGCCTCGGGTGATGGCGTAGGAAAAAGGCACATTGAGAAGCGTGATGCCAGGCTCAAAGAAGCTCACGGACAATATTATTTAGCCTGTCTGAATGTCACCCTGCCTTACTCATCTCTCGCAGTTAAACGGGGAGCAAAAAGCTTAGCTGTAAATTAATTAGGCTTCATCAAACACTCGCCGCCCTGTTACCCTCTCAGTGTGGTCGGACAGGAACGGAAACCAGCTCTCTTTCTCGCTCTGCTCAAAGCCTTCATCTCTCTAATTAGCTACTTTGACCTGTGATGGCACCGGGTATGTAATGAAACCTCACCCAGGACACACAGGGGTCCAATCTCCCCGGAGTTCATTGACTCCAATAGTGACCTTTATGCTGCGTAATACACAACTATTTCTACATGAATATTATTTCAGAATGAAACAGATTGTAGTTCAAAAACTATACCCCATCCATAAGTTTAGTTTACCAATAACTGGTTCCCATCCTCTCATTCTGAACAATTCTACACAAAAAAAGGGAAACATTGCAATTGTAGAGACGAATGAAAATGCTTTAGAGCCCGGGGTGTGCCACTGGAATAGTCACAGTTTTATGGTGTTTTATTAAAATAAATAGATAAATACATAAAAAGATAAATAAATAAATGCAATTTGCATTTCAATGATACACTAAAATTCAAAGTTAATTTGCAAATTAATAATTTCCATATTCTGTCATTAAATTGTATAAAAATTGAAGCATTTTTTGTGGTATACTTGTGGAATCATACAACAATGTATAAATTAAATCTTGACAACTTTAGAGTCTTATATCTTTAAGATACTTTACATTTATGCAGTTGTGCAAAGTGACTACCGACATTAACTGTACTATAGTAGTACTATACTTAAGCCCTTAATATACTTAAGTCCTTTCCCTCAGAGAAGAAACACCTAAAATAACTACCCAAAATAAATCAGGAATAGCTCCTCAACCACATGGCTTATATGCATATATCTGGTCTCCTTTGAAAGGGTACAAGCTAAGGAATATGAATCCACTGTAAGTAAACTAAACTATATTACCATAGAGATTACAATTGAAATGCAAAAAGGAAAAAAAAAAGAAAAAACATATTTTTTATCTTCGCCTAGTATAAAGTCTTAACTTATCACCCTTATAACAAAGATTCTATAGATAATAATAAAACTGGATGTGTTATACTTCTCTTTACTACAACTGTGACTGTAAATATGATGAAAATACAATAAAATACACCATTTATGATACAATTTTTATAAAGATATTCTCAGGCGCTTGGCCATGTTTACTGTTTACAAGTTGACTATTTACTTGGAGTTTTACTTCAAAACACTATTTATTTCCATATAGCTATGATACAAATAACATAAATATCCCCAAAACATTGAAATAGTAATAAACACAATGAAATACTGATCAATATTCATATATGAGTGAAGAGCTCGATGCTCTACAGCAGATGAATGGAGAATGGGCCCACTGAGGGTGCTCAACAACTTGCTTGCATCTTTACGAAGCTTATATTTGTACAACTTTATTGTTAAAATACGTGGTAATAAGACATAGTTTGGACAACATACAGTTGGTTTATGGACTCTGAAGGCTGAAGACCTCAGATTTTCAAAACGGTATGATTTTAAATAGATCATCTTCCATTTTTCTGTAACTATGCCACAGGGTACGACTTGTTCGACCTGGTACCGAGAGGTAGGTACCCAAGAGGTACTTGTACTTTACATGAGTATTTCCCTTTTCTGCTACTTTATATTTCTACTCCACTACATTTCAGAGGTAATAATACTGTATCTTTCACTCCACTACAACTCTACTGACGATCTTAATTTAGCTTGTGAGTAAAATAAACGTGTGAACATGATCGACCCAGTGAAGGAAACCATCTGTGATGTTATGTCACTTTCTGGAGCTGCTCCACGGATGATGGAAGACAAACTGACTAAAGCTTGTTTTATAATTAAATTACTTTGATTTTCTCAGTGACACCTCTTCGACACCCACTGTGGCACGCTCCAAGAAAAAAAAAAAAATCACATGAGCATCCACTACAAAGTCTCTTATTCATTGTCAGTGGGAGCTTTCGGTTCACAGGCAGACTCTACTGTAGACAGCAGCACATTGTCTTCACTT
>CAKAOH010021177.1:0-20453 GCA_916701665.1 Sebastiscus tertius | reverse complement strand
GATGCCTCCCGAGTGATAGAGATAGATAGATAGATAGATAGATAGATGGATAGATGGATAGATGGATAGATAGTAACTTTATTGATCCCGAGGGAAATTTAAGTTTCCAGCATCTCAGTTCCAAAGTGCAAACATATTAGTAAAAAGGCACAAGTAAGTAGTACAAAGTATGTATATATATATTTATAAAATATATACATATATTTATAATATATATTATAAATAAATATATATATATATTTATAATATTTATTTTATATATATATATAACAGATATAAAAATACCAGGAGATGAAGAAAACTGTTAAAAATTAATATTTTATACCGGACTATTAAAAATGTGAATGTAGTGCAAAAAGTGATATAGTGCTGGATAATAAAATATAGGAGATATAGAGACCAAGAGATTAAGAAATGTCAAAAATGGAATATAATGCGTGATAAGAACTGAGGTAAAGAGTTTTTTTTTTTTTTTTTAATTAGACTAAAGTGCAGAATAAAGCTGCACATTGTTTGTAGAATACAGTAGAACCAGTCTATAAAGGTGCAGAGTAGAGCTGTTTGTGGTGTGCAGAATTAAAAGAGTAGCTCAGTCCTTTGTACAGTAGTAAACCCGGTCTGGTCCTGAGCAGAGAAACTGGGATCAGTTGAAGTGGATAAAAACGTGGACCCCTGAGAAAGTGAACATCTGGAGATTCAGTAATGTCTGTAAAACATTATGAATTAGAAATAAATGAGTGTGTCGTTTTGTTTTCACAAGCATGCATTGGATATACAAGCTGCAGCCTGGTATGACGGCACTCCTGGCTCGCCTCTAAATGTACTATGTTGGACTTGCTTTGCTAAGTTACATTGACTCATGGTAATGCTCAAATACAGGAGACAAGTAATGCTGTAACTGCCAGCCAACTTAAACCTTCAGTACTTTTGGCCACCTAGGGGCAGTGCAACAAGCTATGTCATTCCCTAATAAGGTAGATATTGCGTTAGAAAACAGTGGCATAGCTACACAACCAGCAGACACAGAGCCAAATTAGCATTTGGACTAGAGTGTCAGGCCACATGGCGACTATAAGTCCAATATTCACTCAGCTTGCTGCTAAGTTTGTCTGTGTGCCGTCTAGTGCCGTAGTGTGCAGTTTTTTTTTAACAGGGTTTTTGGAGCCTTTTCACTGAAAACAGTCACAACTGCAGCAGTGAGACTGAATCAAAACCAAAACAGTGAAATACACTAAAACGCTCCGTACAGCTGAGGGGAACTGCAGAGTTGGGTGATAATTCTGTGTGTCTTCGTCACTATGAGACCACTTTTCACATCACACATTAATTAATAAAATAATTTGACATAATGAAATAATCAGAGCAGCTTTAAAGAAATGACACCTGCATCAAGTTCAGGTCATTTGAATTAGGGCTGTCAATCGACTAAAACATTTAATTGCGATTAATCACATGTTTGTCCATAGTTAATCATGATTAATCGCACATTTTTTATTTGTTCAAACCTTAAAGGGTGATTTGTCAAGTATTTAATCCTCTTATCAACATGGGAGTGGGCAAATATGCTGCTTTATGCAAATGTATGTATTATATTTATTATTGGAAATCAATTAACAACACAAAACAATGACAGATATTGTCCAGAAACCCTCACAGGTACTGCATTTAGCATAAAACAATATGCTCCAATCATAACATGGCAAACTGCAGCCCAGCAGACAACAACAGCTGTCAGTGTGTCAGTGTGCTGACTTGACTATGACTTGCCCCAAACTGCATGTGATGATCATAAAGTGGGCATGTCTGTAAAGGGGAGACTCGTGGGTACCCATAGAACCCATTTACATTCACTGATCTGGAGGTCAGAGGTCAAGGGACCCCTTTGAAAATGGCCATGCCAGTTTTTCCTCATGGTACCAATTGTTTCTTTAGGTTTATCCAGTGTCATATGATGCCAGTATCTTCGCTTTAGCTTTAAAACTGAGCCCGCTACAACCACCAAAATATCGACTGAGTTAAGGTTTATAATGTTCTCATGATGTAAATATAAACAGATGTTACCAAGGTGATGACTTCTGTCCAGCGTCTTTTCTGACAAGCTGAATTCAGTCAGAAAGGTTATTTTTCTAGCTGGTTCAAGTTAATGATGCATTTGAAAATGATAATTAGAAGTTTGGCGTTCGTTTGTCACTAACTGAGAAGAAAAGCTCCTGTTTGAACCAAGACTGGCAGCTGAAAGCAGGTCAACGTCAGATTAAAGCACTCAGTGTGAACATTTCGCTAACAGGCTTCTATCACAGCTGCCTGTTTTAACAAAGGTATGAAAACAACTAAATGTTTTAATCGTCTACAGTTAAAGTACAAACAGCAACAAAAGCTGCTTCAACACTCAATTCACTGTCAAGAGAGCTGCTGTTGTACCGTCCAGCACCAGTGATGATTTTAGACTCTTTTTAGGGGCTCAAGCACACCGAAATGTCATCATGGCAACTCTAAAAAAACAATTATCAAACCCTCTGAGACCCGCAGGATTGTCAGCGATCCTTGACGACATTACTGTCTGTCTTAAAGCTGAGATATTGGTATGTTATGAAACTAGAAAACCTGAGGAATCCCTCAGCTTGGGAAGGAGGCTAAATAACGCTCAAAAGTTAAAACTGTCATGGCCATACTCACAGGGGTCCCTTGACCTCTGACCTCAAGATATGTGAATGAAAATGGGTTCTATGGGTACCCACGAGTCTCCCCTTTACAGACATGCCCACTTTATGACAATCACATGCAGTTTGGAGCAAAAACAATGCATTTGTTATTTTCACCTATTTTAAAATAGTGTCTTTGAATATTTCTGCGTACTGGGGTCTCTAAACAGTCTTGGAATTGCATAGTTTGGGTATGACTGTAAAGCTGAGACTCGTGTGAATCCAATGAATTGAATTGTCACCTGGTGCCACCTTGACGCAGAAAAGGCAGAAATTGGTGCATAAAAAGTCTCCAGAATGCAAAAATGAAGTGTTTGATGCTCAAAATGTCCTGGTGGAGGACCCAGAGACCTTAATGTGTGACCCACCAATGTTGAAACGAAATCTACGCCCTTGACTGCACACATCATATTCTCATTAGGGGCTGAGGTCGGATCCTGGAATTGTCCATCACTCACACTTGTATCAGAAGGCAGCAATATAGTTTTAGCATAAAGTCACTATTGTTGCATTTCCACCGCATGTTACGGCACGACTCTACTCAACTCGACCCGCTCTTTCTTTGGTTTTCCTTTAGCACAAGTTGTGATAGTACCCGCTACTTATCTTGGTATGACCTCGATCGAGGTTCCAGGCGAGCTGAGCCGATACGAGAAGGTGGAGTTAAAACACCGCAGACCACCGATTGGTCAGAGAGAATCGTCACAAGTGCGACACGGCACATCCTGTACATATTCACCATTTTTAAATAGCTGGCTACTAGGGCTGCAAAATTAATCGAATATTAATTGCGATCACGATTTTGGCTTCCCACAAATAAATGAACATGATTGATATTGATGTTTAAAATGCTCATAGAAAACTCAGCTCCATATCAAATTAAACGCTTCCTAAACTAACAGCCAGCCACCAGGGGACGATCAACATGTTCTGCTTCACTTTTGGGAAGTGGTCATGCCGCTGCCTGTGAAAACTTCACTGAATGTTGCGACTGCAGTTCAGAGTAGAAGAGTATATATGTAGATATACTGTATATTACTAGATGAACAATAATAAAACTTAATTGCACTGAATCCAGGTGAAGAAGAACTTTAGTTTAAGTCTTATTTTGATGCAAAGATTTGTGAATTAGCAGGAATGCACCGCAACATGGAAGTGAAAGCAGAGCTCTGATTATTTAAATGTAAAAGTATTAAAAATATTGCATCCCTACAATCAATGAATAATCGGGATAAATAATCGCGATCATCATTTTGACCAAAATCGTAACTTTTCATTCACTCGACCCAGATTTTAAAAAATGCCGACCAACCCTCCTCCTCCCACCCGGAGCGTTGCATAAGCCCACCAGCACACCCTGCCACTGTATTATTTCTCACTAAAAAACAAACCTGATTTGACTGTTAATCCTATTAGAGTCACCATAATACCAGCCTATGGCCTTTTACATAACACGACAAATACGATTATGTTCTCTGTTGCATTCCTCCTCTGCCTTTCACAAAATCCTGTTCCACACTCAGAAAAAATCAGACCACTTGACCCAGAAAAGCAGCGTCCACGTTAAAGAGAGGGACGACAACTTAAATGAAACAACCTTTGTTGTGACTATTTAAACTGATTCATAAAAAACATTTTCTGCAATTTACCACCTATTAGTCGAGGCTGCTGTTAACGCCGGATTGCATTTTAGACAACATGCATCCAAATGTTGGTTAGAAAAGAGAGAAAGCAACATGCACGGAGGGTTTAAAGATGACACCATGAACTGAGAGACAGAGGCTGATATAATGCATAAAATGCATTGATAGGAAAGTAGCAGTAAAGACTAACAGATGCTTTGTTCCTTTTTTTTATCCTCACATAACTTACTGCTTAATGCAATGTACTGTACTATGCTGGGATTATGTGTGCTAATATTCATCCTCAGAGCTTGAAGTGGAAACAAATAAGAGCCAGTGCTTCTCTTATTCACATGTTGGTGTGTGTATCGGCCGGTATCAGCAATCTCTGGCAACTTATAGCCTTCGTCTGCACATTTAATTCTTCTGGAGATGTTTGCCCTAAAAAAGCAGATTCAGAAAACTTTTAAATAATGTTTCATTAATTATATTTGTTCACAAATAAAATGAAGTTATGACGAACTGTTCACTAATTATTTTACAAAAGGGACGTGAAGGACGTGTTATATCGATAAATTACAGCAGCGTCGCTCTCAACCCCCCCCCTCCAACCCACGTGTCGTGCGTTGGATCGTCCAGATGTTTTCCACATTGTTTATGTTCATACGGATTATGAAGGGGCGGTGCAAAAACTCTGGCGCTGCACCAGAGAACCTGACATGGAGAGGGCAGAAAAGAGTACCGGCAGCTTGTGATAGAAGTGCCGCTACACAGTGAAACGTAGAAGTGCCGGTAACGGTGAGTACCGGCCCACTTCCAGCTGTTTATCCTGCATCAATATAATGCAATCCAACAGCACTACAGAATACAGCCTGAATGAACACTTCTTTATTGATTAAAAGGTGCCTTGTGGAGTTTTCATTCACGGTTTCTCACTATAACACAGTGTGTGTGTGTATCAGAGCTGCAGACCAAAGAACATCTTGGTTGACTGAAATTCTATCGAACCAATCAATTGGTCAATGGGGAAAAAAAAAATCGGCACATTACACTGAGTGCACTCTTCGTGGTAGTCCAAATGAATTATATATAAACTTAAAAAGCTATTTGCAGAATACTAAAATATTTATTTTATACTTAAATGATAACAAGCAGCTGTGTGCAGCTCTGCTGCCCAATCCAAAATGTCCCCTCGGGACATCAGACAACAACAGACTCAAAGCTGAGCAGCGTGCACCTGCACATTCTCATATGATTCACAAAAATAGAACTAGATCTGTTGCGAGGGGGATGCGTGATGTTATATTTCAAACAAAACAATTAGGCTACTTATTAAACCAAACATATTGAAATATGCCAATTCTGATATGTTCAGACTCAAAGCCTATCAAGAAGTGATGTGTGGGTGGGTCAGGGTTTTTTAATACCTGCACCCATCTGACCCGTTATGAGAGCCGATCCACACCGCCCAACCCGCAATACATATGAGTTAATCAACCACCTGTGTGGACAAGTTTTCACTTCACAGATGATGAAGACAGGCACTAACAACGTGAGTCCTACAGGTAAAACATGAGACTCATGTAGGCTGATGGGGCGGCTGCTCTACAGGTGCGCCGAACTGTGCTGTAACTGGGCAGAGACATATTTGTCGACCACTCAAAGCGCTTTACACTACAGTCAGCATTCACCCATTCACACACACATTCACACACTGATGGCAGAGGCTGCCAACCTGCCCATCAGGATCTAAATACTCATTCACACACCGATGGCTCAGCCTTCAGGAGACATTTGGGGTTCAGTGTCTTGCTCAAGGACACTTCGACATGTGGACTGGAGGAGCCGGGGGTCAAACCATCGACCTTCTGATTGGTGGACGACCCGCTCTACCTCTGAGCCACAGCTGCCTTGTGAGTAGCCTGACTCACTGGATGTAGACTGTGACTATAAGCCTGCCATTGGCCGTGTATTTAACGCGGCATTCTCCGACCCTTCCGCAATCTGCGCTATTTATTTTTTAAAGAAATATAAACAAGCCACCGCGTTTTTCTCCCCTATAGAGTTCTCCAGGGATCACGTGATTTGTGTAGGCCAGGACCCAGGAAGTTAGCATCAACAAAAAGTCGATGGGATTTTTCCATTGGTTTTTGGATTATTGCAGAAAAAAACTGTGGCAAACAAACGTTTATGATACTTAGACGTTTTGTTCAGCAGGATAATCTCCACAAATGAACACCACCTTTTCTGATTTTTGAAGTGTGAATGCAATCATCAGAAGTAAGAAGCTAACGTTAGGCTATAAACAAACTACACCGCGGTCGCATGAGCGCAAATATACACAACGAGGATGTAAAGGAGGACGAGCATGAAGACGTTTAGTAGTCTCATTTAGCCGCTTGTTAGCAACCGCCTTTTTAAGACACGTGAAGACTTCAAAATTCACAAGCGGGGTATTTATAGATTTATGTCGTAGAACAAAATGTTAAAATCTCTTAAGCTTGAGTTAACAGCAGACCTTATTTCAGGCATCTAGCTAAAAACACAATCAACAAACCCACTGACTTCCATTTCCATGTTTTAGGACTCATTCCTGCATCACTCTATACCAGAATGATAAACCAAGAGCCAGACCGTTCTTTAGCGCTGACACAGCGCTGTGGATATACTGTAGCTCTGGCTATTCGAGACGAGGTAAACACCAACCAAATTCATCCCGTCCTTCCTCACAGTGAGACAGTTTTTGGTCCCATTGTGACTGAACAGAAACCACAACCTGTGTTCTACAAACCAACGCTACAGAAGCACGATGCAGAAGGTCTGTTTTTGCTGCTAAACTCTGAACAAAATGGTCGATAAACTGAGTTTAGGTGGCTTTACCCTCCACTGCATCTCCCCACATACATCACATAATATTCTGAAACTTCTTCCAGCTTAGCAGAGAGCGTCTGCAGTGAAAGGCTTTGTGATATGTTGAAGGACTGACTGAGTATTTGTTAAGAGATGGTGGAAGGGAAACACAAGAAGTGTAGACAACAGTGATGTTGAGTGATGAAACAGACATACATGGGGCAGACTGAGGAGGGTGTATGTTGGAGGGGGTGGGGTGATGGCAGGCTGATCTGGGTCCACACAGAGCGACTCACTTGGCCAGCTTCATCTCGATCTGTTGGCGGATTTCCTGCCGCTCCTGGTCGCTGCGGACGGGGAAGATGTTGCGGTCCTCCAGCTCCTGCTTGCTGGGTCGGTTCCGGAGCTTCACGGCCAGCAGCTCCTTCCTCACCCGCCGCGGGAGGGTCCCTGTTGGTGTCGAGCACAGATTAAGGTCAGTAACCACGCAGCGGTTTTACAGCTAAACCCGCTGAACTGATGCCAATCACCACTCTGTGTGCTTTCTGTGCTAACACCTTATTA
This sequence comes from Sebastiscus tertius, assembly GCA_916701665.1. Taxonomy (NCBI): domain Eukaryota; kingdom Metazoa; phylum Chordata; class Actinopteri; order Perciformes; family Sebastidae; genus Sebastiscus; species Sebastiscus tertius. The sequence continues at coordinate 12,715 of CAKAOH010021177.1, read as the reverse complement.
ATTAAATACATGTCTAAAATCTGCACGTAGTCTTATATTAGTAGATTACTTATATAATGCCTTTAATGTTATTTATGTATCAGTATAAAAATGTTCACCCCCTTCGACCTTTTTATGTTTAACTTTGAATCATAAATAGGGCAGCAGCTAACGATTATTTTCATTGTCGATTAATCTGTTGATTAATTTTTCAATCGATCGACTAGTTAGTTAGTTTGAAGTGTTACGATCCGACACCTCCTCCCTACACATGCGATTCTTCTTAATAAAACAGTGTCATCGCTTCATCAAGGAGATAAAGACATTTCAAGGGTTCAAATATGAGTTCAAATCCCCCCCATGGGGAAGATACAAGAACATACAACTTGGACTAGAGCTGCAACTAACGATTATTTTCATTGTCGATTAATCTGTCGATTGTTTTCTCGATTAATCGATTTGATTTTTGGTCTATTAAATGTCAGAAAATGGTGAAAAATGTCAATCAGTGTTTTCTCAAAGCCCAAGATGACGTCCTCAAATGTCTTGTTTTGTCCACAACTCAAAGATATTCAGTTTACTGTCACAGAGGAGGAAAGAAACAACCTTAACAAATGACCCATTGATTATCAAAATAGTTGGCGATTAATTTAATAGTTGACAACTAATCGATTAATCGTTGCGGCTCTAATCGTGGATGAATTAAATGATTCTGTTTAACAAATGTGTAACAGAAAAACAGAAAAACAAACTAAGTATTTAGTTGAGGCACCTGCCTGCAGTCTGTGTGGATACTGTAGGTTTAGACTAGGGCTGTCAAAGTTAACGCAATAATAACGCGTTTACGCAAATTTGTTTTAACGGCACATTAACACAACTTGCGATGTTTAGGTTGTAGCGGGCTCAATTTTAAAGCCAGAGTGAAGATACTGTTATCATATGAAACTAAAAAACCTAAGAAATCCATCGGTACCAACCATGTCAGACTAGCTGGTCACAAAGGAGGCTAAATAACGCTCCAAACTAGCGCTACAATTTTGGCGAGGAATAACTGGCATGGCCATTTTCAAAATGGTCCCTTGACCTCTGACATCCATATATGTGAATGTAAATGGGTTCTCTGGGTACCCATGAGTCTTCTCTTTACAGACATGCCCACTTTATGATAATCACATGCAGTTTGGGGCAAGTCATAGTCAAGTCAGCACACTGACACACTGACAGCTGTTGTTGCCTGTTGGGCTGCAGTTTGCCATGTTATGATTTGAGCATATTGTTTTATGCTAAATGCAGTACCTGTGAGGGTTTCTGGACAATATCTGTCATTGTTTTGTGTTGTTAATTGATTTACAATAATAAATATATACATACATTAGCAAAAAGCAGCATATTTGTCCACTCCCATAATAAGAGTATTAAATACTTGGCAAATCTCTTTTTAAGATACATTTTGAATGGATAAAAAATGTGCGATTAATTTGAGATGAACTATTTTTTACAGCCCTAGTTTAGACATTGCAATTTAAATAGCCTCGTTAGCATCACTACATATTTTAGGTTCCACAAAAATCCCCCCAAAAAATGTCATATAAATTTCTAAGACATTCATTCCTTTTGTAAATCTCCTCCACCACACATTCACATTCCTGTCCCTGCAGATATTTGCATCACGTCACCGTCGTGCTGGTGGCGTGCGTGTCAGTCACGTCCATCATAACATCCTCAGTCTACCATATTCATGTTCTGCCCCCCCCCAGGGTCACAGACATGTTAACCGCAGGCGGCTGTGCACCAATGACCCACATGAACGGCCAAGAATTAGGCCATCAGAGCAGATGTTGACGGACCGCTGAAACTTAACACCGGTAGGTCTGCTGTTCGTCATCGCTGTAAAGCTCCCTGTCATGCTCACACTGTAAACAAACACCAGCAGAGATTACGCTGCTTCATTATTCACTGACAGGATGCCCAGATTTTTTTTGGCTTCGTATATTATTAAGCGGTAGATAATGGTAGAGAAAATATTCCACAGCGTGCCTACAGTCAGTAGACCTACCAGAGATCACAGACTCGTTCCAGCTGTCCTGGTCGTTCAAGTACTCGTCCAGACGCCAGTTCTCTTTGTTCTCATCAGACTCCTTCTTGCTCTCCGACTCCCCGGCTGGCTCCCTCTCTGTGCTGGACGTGCGGGACAGACGGCCATCCATCCGGCGCTTCAGAGAGGAGCGCCCCTCCTTCGTCTGGAAGCTGAGCTCACACATCACAAGACAAGCCTGTCAATCACAACTTTATTATACCACTGAGAACTCTCAGTTCTGATTGGCTGGAAGGTGTGGATTAACTTTAAGTAACCAGACAGTATAACCGATGTTATACCGGTTATTTGTGTAACCACCATCAACAACCGAAAAAAAGGAAGAATATCTTCTCAGTGAGAATCACACAAATGTAATTTCAAATGTGTTTGATATTTGCGTGAATTTGGACGTCCCAAACGGGAAGGAAGGAAGGAGGACGAGTGGTGATGAGTACATTTCTCTTTCTCCCCCGGTTTCGTGGAGATTTTAAAATCCCAGTGAAACGAAAATTAAAGCATCTTTAGCCTGTGTAGTATGAATATTCCCAAGTGAAACTGAATATTTGAGCGGTGTACAGTTACAAGAAGGATTTCAATCAAATCCTTCACATTTGATTGGACCACTAAAAGTGGGCGGGGCTTAGAATGTAGCGCCGTACGGAGCTACAGCCCACACACCACTGTTGTTCAATTTTTTTGCATATAATGTTAAATGGGTGCACAATATGACCATAGATGTGATCTAAAAGGGTTAAAAAAAGGCATTTTTCATTTCATCTCGACTTTAAAACTCCGAGACCAGCGTTGTGATCCTCTTCCTGTTTAGCTTGATGTTGCCTAGCAACACAAAGAGCAGAAACTCTGAGCTCAGGAACCACATGTTATTATGTTTAAAACAGCAAGGCGAGAACAAAATTAGTTGTATGTGTAATTTACAACTGATATTTGATTACATAAGGCATTTTATTGTGACAATACCCTCCCAAGTTTACGCGCTCCCTATACGCCGTCATCCACTACGGTCATGGAACATACAACTTGTCTGCGTTAAAGACTTTGTTATGATGACTGAGATGCAGCATGGCTGACTTTCAGAGAGTTTGACGAGCGGTTAAATAGCTCACGGTTGATGCAAAACAAGGACTGACTAATTAATGAACTTAGCTGACCTCAGAAAAGATCAATTATCCCCAAAAACAACGATGATCTGAGATCAACCGGTCCAGTTTATAGAGAATAAGAGGCCAACAAGACTGGTACGTGAAAGGCAGCTACATTTAGACGAGATGAAGAACCTTGAGTTCTTCTGGTTAAGATGTAAATGTAAAAATGTAAATCGTCATGAGTTTTCACTGACGCAGTTAAACCTGCACAAAAACGGTGAACACAGTAAATAAAAATCTGGGGGTGTCAAAAGCTTTAGGGACATTTCTTGAGGCCAAACAAGGGAAGAAAGCCCCGAGCCTGTATTCACTAACTGCTAAATATCACATTTTGGCCTTAAATGAAAGAAGTAAAAATCCTTCACTTTCACTTTTCTTTTTTACTCCTACTCACAAACTTCAAATGCATTTATCAAATGTCTTGTGACTAAAGATGCTTTTAAATTGAAGAGAGCACTTTAGCAGTTAGTTAGGAGTAGATCCTGGTTCGTTCTGTGACAAAATATCCTTCACATCAAAATATTTCTATCGACAGAACAATTAATCAATCAATTGTAAAGAAATTCACAAATTAATTGATAATGAAATAGTCTGTATTTGCAGATAAGGTCCAAATTGTCCATATTATGCGTGTGTATAATATGCACAAATGTGGATTTGGGATTGGATTACTGTATTCTGTGAACAGGGCCTTTAAACAGTCTCACAGGGCTATAATTTATAAATGATTAGTTTTTCATTTTGCAAAAGTAAAAACCTGGAAAAGTCTCATATATTGTAGCTCTCATGTGTTAAAACATATGAAATAGAAACTATACAAAAGTAATATTCCAGGTACATGTATTAGAAATGCTGCACATGTTGCACCGGAATCTGACCTGTCCTGTCTGTGTTTGGTGGCGAGGGCGCGGTGCAGCTCCTCGATGATGCAGCTAGGGGGCAGCTGCGAGTGCAGCGCCCCGAGGTGGGGGGATCCAGTGGGTGTGGAGATCCTGCCTCTCAACAGGGAGCCGTGAGGGTCTTTGGGAAGAGTGAAGTTCCTGGGTAAGGTGGCCGGGGACTTCTTAATCGGCACCGAAGGAGCACCTGGGAAAGAAAAATCATCAACGTGAGACACTGCCGCAAAACCAGCGTGGCTTCACATCAGGGTTGATGTGTTGACTGGTGAACTCACAGTCCAGGCTGCCCAGTCTGGTGAGCAGTTTGACCGGCGGTTTGGGAGGAGGAGAGATGGCGGCTCGTCCGGGCTGGGCCGCCGTCGCCTCCTGTTTCCCTTCAACGGCCTCCACCTTCCCCATCGGCTGCTCATCGCCGGGGTCGCTCAGCGAGGTGCTTTCGTCTTCTCCATCTTCGCTCTGACTGGCATCTCCCACCGTCTTCGAATCCTCAGTCACATCTTGTACTGAAATGAAACATCAGCAATGGTGATGCAAAGGTTCTGTTTGTTTAGGAGGTCTCTGTCTCCACCTAGTGGACACTCAGACACATGAAGCTGCACCAGGAAAGATTTTCATGCAACAGTTTAGCCGTTTTAATCAACCGGAATAACCCGTTTTATTACTAATAATCAATCATTTTATCAGCTTGAATCACTAACAGGAACCACAATAAAAAAAGAGTATCATATCTTTGTAATGCACTCTGTAACCTGTGTTTAAAAAGGTGCTATATAAATAAAGTTTCACTTACTTACTTACTTACTTGATTTACAACAATTAAAACTAAAAGACAAATTAGAAAACTTTAAATGTTAAAAGGGGAAATTCAAGGGTTTATTGATGGACTGCCTGAGAAATAAAAGCCTGGAGGATTCCCTGACAAGAACAATATAATGTATAGCATCAATTGAAGTAACAAGCTATGCAACCCTTGTTTTGTATTTACACACCTTGTTGCTTTACTTGATTAAAAAATATGTTCCTTTGATTGTTTGGTGTGTGTACACGCAATAGATAATGTACATACCAGTCAATTGATTTAAATTTTGAATCGCGATTAATCGTGTGATTGTCCATAGTTAATTGCGATTGATCACAAAATAATTGCACATTTTTTAAATGTTCATACCTTAAAGGGAGATTTATCAAGTATTTAATCCTCTTATCAACATGGGAGTGGACAAATATACTGCTTTATGCAAATGTGTGTAAATATTTACTATTGTAAAACAATTAACAACACAAAACAATGACAGATATTGTTGAGAAACCCTCACAGGTACTGCATTTAGCATCAAAAATATGCTCAAATCATAACATGGCAAACTGCAGCCCAACAGGCAACAACAGCTGTCAGTGTGTCAGTGTGCTGACTTGACTATGACTTGCCCCAAACTGCATGTGATGATCATAAAGTGAGCATGTCTGTAAAGGGGAGACTCGTGGGTACCCAGAGAACCCATTTACATTCACATATCTGGAGGTCAGAGGTCAAGGGGCCCCTTTGAAAATGGCCATGACAGTTTCTAAGCTAGTATGACATAGTTGGTACCGATGGATTCTTTAGGTTTTTCTAGTTTCATATGATACCAGGATCTTCACTCTAGCTTTAACACTGAGCCGGCTGCAACCTAAAAATCACAGGTTGCATTAACACGTTATTATCGTGTTAACTTTGACAGCATTACTTTTTCTACTTCTCTGTACTTTCAGGTTGTGTAACGCAGCTTTAACGCTTGAACATAAACAACATCCTGCCTCATATACTTGTATATTTTCTGAATATGTTCTCTCAGACCACAGTACTGTACTCTACCTGTTGAGGCCTCTAAATCGCTGCCCAGGTCTTCACTGGTGCTGGCCAGCGGCGCCACGGGCTCCTCGTCTCTGTCCTCAGCATCAGACTGAGTCGGGGTGTCTGGATCTTCGCCGTTACCCCCACAAGCAAGATCCGACTCTGCGTATAGCGGAAGAAAGACAGGAATGAGAGACTGCGTAGTTAGGCACCATGTGGCTAAACAAGTGAACTGTGTGATCAGCCTGGAGTCATATGTGCGTGTGTGTGTTCATCTCTCATTTTGCACCTGTCTCCGTCTCCCCGGGGCTCCTCCTGACGAGGTCATCTCTCTTCTGTCGTACAGCTGCCTTCTTCTCCACCGCTAAACAACACAAACATTTATGAAACTGGTCCACTGATTGCACGAGAAAGAAACATATGAAGCAGCCTGTGTGTCTACATTTGTTCCCCAAAGCAGCCAGCGTATAGTACGTCACACTCACCTCCAGACGGCTTCAGCTTCTCGTTTTTCTTTTTCCTCCACTTCCAGGGCTTAAAGATGCGTCCCAGGCTGGCCAGCTTGCTGTTGCGGCGGACGGGAGGCGTGCGGACCCCTGAGACCATGCAACCCGAATGTAGCGCCCTCTGCTGGTCCATCACATCTACAACACAAAGCAAACAGCCTTAAAATAGGCTGCAGGCAACAAAACCCACCGTGAACACAGCTGTTAGGGACATCAATCGACGTGGCGAGGACCGGAGGAATTTCTTAAATCACTTCCTAACACAATACTACCCCCCCTTCCCCCATCATCATCATCATCATCATGTGAGAGTAGCAGAATGTGGGTCACTGGCTGTAAATGCCTTATTGATTCCAGTCTGATTTCTGAGGAGAAGCGAGTGGTGGGGAGAAGACAGAGAATTGCATTGTTTGTGAGTGACTCACATGGTTTCAGGGCAGCCAGACCTTCCTGGCTCCGAAAACTCAGACAATAGAGCGCTTTTAAAAGACACACAGGGAATAAATAAAAATCAGCTTCAGCACAACTGCATTTTCTGAGGTCAATGCAGACATCTGCAGCATGCAATCCCCACCGGTTTTACACTATTTATGGCTGCGTCCTTATCGTGGCGGAGTACACAGGAATCACACAGTAGTGACTAACAGTAACTGTACATGCTGCTGACAGACGGGTGTTTTTCAGAGCTCTCCTGCAGCGTCTCCGTGTCCCGATTGTTTACTTTTTCTTTTGTTGTTGTTTTGCATTTGTCTTTATTTTAAGGTACTGACAAGAATTTATTCCAGTGTTTTGGAAGGCCTATTTTTGGGGAGCGAAGGAGTCTTGTGTTAGAGCTGCAACGATTATCGATTAGTTGTCAACTATTAAATTAATCGCCAACTATTTTGATAATCGATTTGAGTCACTTTTTAAGAAGAAATAGTCAAAATTCTGATTGCAGCTTCTTCAATGTGAATATTTTCTGGTTTCTTTACTCCTATGACAGTAAACTGAATATGTTTGAGTTGTGGACAAAACGAGACATTTGAGGACGTCATCTATTAAATACTTGACAAATCTCCATTTAAGGTTGGGTTAATGTTTAGCACTGTTGCTTTGTTGTTTGACAAATGACTTGATTAATTACTGTTGATCGATTAATCGACTAATCGTGTGTAGAAGCTTTGATTTCTCTTCATAATTAAAGACTGTTAATCAATGGCTATTCCTCTTAGCTGGTGCTCGGACTTCTCAACGCGCTCTTAAGTCTGCAGGCTGAAATGTAGAAGAGGATCACAATGATGGACAGACTGGCAGAGAAGCACAGAGGAAGATGACTTCTGCATCGAGAGACAGAGAGAGAGAGAGAGACACAGAGACACAGAGAGACAGGAAGAGAGAGAGAGAGAGAGAGAGAGAGAGAGAGAGAGAGAGAGAGAAAGAGACAGAGAGAGACAGACACAGAGAGAGAGAGATAGAAAGAGACACAGAGAAAGAGAGAGAGAGGTTCCTTGGAGAAGGGACAGAAATAGTCCCTCCTACACAGTCTGGCTCCGACAACAAGCTGACACCTCAGGGAGCCTCCAGCTGAGCCGTGGGCTGTGCAGCTCCACGAACACTTCCATTTTCTAGCGTCTAAATCCACAACATCTGCTCAATTATATCCCTTAAGAAATGAATTAGATACACTTATTATGACCGGCCCCAGTCACATAATAAGAGGACGAGAGGAAGTGTGCTGTGATTTATATACTGTGATAGATATTCCACAGGTGAGGATGGATTTGGCAGGGATTTATCCGGTGACTGTGTCGACATGTGGAAGGAACTTAACAGCAAACACAGCAAAATGCAACATGTTCACAATGTGTGCAGCATTTAGGGGATCTATTACCAATAATATAATATTAATTAGGATGTTTCCTTTGGTGTATATCACTTGAAAATAAGTATTGTTGTGTTTTCTTTACTTTAGAATGAACCGTTTATATCTACATACGGAGCAGGCCGCCATGTTTCTACAGTAGCCCAGAACGGACAAACCAAACACCGGCTCTAGAGAGGGTAATTCACGTCTTCCCATTTTTGGTTTAGGCATTGGTGGAAAGTAACTAAATGCATTTACTTAAGTACTGTACTTGAGTACAATTTTAAGTTACTTGTACTTTACTTGAGTATTTCCATTTTCTGCTACTTTATACTCTACTACATCTCGGAGGCAAATATTGTACTTTTTACTAGAGATGCACCGATACCAGTATCGGGTCCGATACTGTGCTCATGCCCTCGTACTCGTAAAATGGCTCCGATACCACTTTACGGCAGCGTGACAGTGCGGGCGAGACGGGCCGGTAGTGCGCCTGACCCTGCGGGCCCAGGATCGCACCTCAGCCAGTGCGCGTCGGCCCTCACGTTCATTGCGCCACGGGGTTTTGCTTGCACCCTCTGACTCGCGCAAGCGTTGCCTCCTTGGTCCGTGTTTCAAGACAGGTCGGGTGGGTTGCAGACATCCCCGCAGACCCCTGACGCCTTTTACGTGTGCTGAGCCACGCCCTGGAGGCACGACGCGGTTGGAGCACTCTAAGGACAGTCCGCCCCGATGACACTTTGTCCACTTCCCCAGGAAGCACCTTCGCCCCGAGCCTTTCCAAGCCGCCCTAGAGCCGGTCGCGGCGCACCGCCTCGTATGCGGGACTCCCCAGCCTGCCGTGTGTCGTTCACACCCTCCAGCTGGCTGTTAACGAGGGTCTTTTGGCACAGAGAAGTACTCGTATCGGTACTCGGTATCGGCGAGTACCCAAATCTAAGTACTTGTACTCGGTCTGAAAAAAGTGGTATCTGTGCATCCCTACTTTTTACTCTACTACATATATTTATAACTCTAGTTACTTACAAATATACAAAATATTATCAAAAAATATATTAGCATGTATTGGATATCTTATTATTGGATAAAGATAGGACTTTACCAGCTTCAACATTAAAGTAGCCTAATGTACATTTTAATGCATCAATAATTATAATTCAATTATATATAATACACAACATAATGAGTATTTTTTCTTTGTGGTACTTTAATTATATTTTGATGTTAATACTTTTGTAAACAAATAAATCGTACACCAGTAACTTGGTAAAATAATCTTCAAAATACAGGAATTACAATTCAAGTCTAAAATGTATATAGTATATGAACATAGAATTGAATTTAATAGATCAGCCCCATTGTCACCGATATCCGATCCACCTATTTGAGTCAGTATCGGTCAGATATCCGATCCGGTACCGGTATCGGTGCATCCTTTATTAATCTGCCGATTATTTTCTCAATTAATCCATTAATGGTTTAGTCGATAAAACGGCCTTCAATTATTTTCTAAAGTCCAAAGTGACGTCTTCAAATGTCTTTCTGTCCGACCAACAATCTAAAACCTAAAGATAATCACTTTAGTAGCACATCGACAAAGACCAGCAGCCGTTCCTCACTCTGGAGACGCTAAAAACAGGATTTTTGGGCAATTTTTACTTGAACTTTGCTTCTCATGGAAACTAGCAAGCTAGAAGTTCCAGCTGTTTCATCTGCCTACAGAAGCCTACAGCTTACTTTCACCAATCATTTTCACTGCATTTATACAAATACAACTGAACAGACCAGACTGATGCACAAGAGATAACAACACAAGGCCAATCATCACTGATCCGTGAACAGCGGCTGCTTGACCGCCGACAATGAGAAGCAGGTCAGTCGCCCAAGTCATGTGTGCCTGCCGAGGATGACGAATTCAGGTCAAGCTCGTTGCAACTGTTAGCAAGCAGCCGCCCAGGGTCAGGGCTGCCGTTGCCATGGTTACCACGCTGGATGCTGCAGAAGAGGCCCCGGGAGGCAAGAGAGAACCACCGCGGCATGAGGAATAGGGAGTTGCTGGGTGGATGGGAAGGCTGTTGCCACACAGAGAGACGGGAGAGACGCAGCCAATCACGGCCCAGCGTGTAACGATGCATAATGTAAGTCGGTGGAGCCGCCATGTTCTTAATTTTGCAAGTTGTGTTGAAATATTTATTCAGGTGTTAGGGTTTGAGTGAACATGTCTTTTCTGCAAATGCAAGGGGGAAAAAGAATCCTCTTTTTTAAGCAGGAAAAATAAATTAATTGTCAAAGTCAGATAGTGTTTGGTTACTGTACTGTCTGCTACTGCAGGTAGTGAGGAAGACGAGCACAGAGCACCTGGAACCGTCACAACATCATCACTCACATTTTTTATAACGTACTGTCACCAGTTCAGTGAGTGTGTTTGGAATAAAACAGCTGATTGGTGTTTGTATTTATTTATCTATTTGCACTGTGGTTATATATCGTACGACTTAATGCAAATGTGCACATATTTCTTGTATTCTCATTTCTTATTCTTATTATTACCTATATTTCCCTGCACATTCTGCATATATATTGTAGCATTATATACATAATTTACATGTTAGCCTCCTTTATTTATATTTTTCTTACATTTCTTCACTTCTTCTTCTACATAATAAAAAAGTTATTCACCACTAAAAAAATAAATAGTCAAGTATTGTTCACTACAAACATCTCAAGTTTCTCCTCATATACTGTGTTATATATTGTAGCATTATGAACATAATTTACGTGTTACATACTCTTATTTCTATTTTCTTACATTTCTTTATGTTTATATAAGAACAACTGTATAACCTCAATTAATAGAATATTTCTGATTCTGATATATCGTTAAGAAAAAGTCATGTTTTAAAGAAATCACATAATGTCCATAATAAAAGTGATATTCACCACTAAAAAATAAATATCATGCACGTATTCTTCACAACAAACTTACTGCTCACAAGTTTAATGCTCCTGAGTGTGTTTGGAATAAAACAGTTTATTGGTATTTGTATTTACTTATTTGCACCGTGGTTATATATTATCTTAATGCAAATATTTGTACATATTTGTTATATTTTCATTTATTATTCTTATTTTTATTATTGACCTATATTTCTCTACATATACTATGTTATATATTGTAGCATTATATACATAATTATATACTCTTATTTATTTTTTCTTACTTTTCTTTATGTTTATATAAGAACAACTGTAACTCCTCAATCAATAAAGTATTTCTTATTCTGATATATCACTAAGAAAAAGTCATGTTTCAAGGAAATCACATAATGTCTATAATAAATGTTATCACAGTGATATTCACCACTAAAAAAAATAAATATCATAGATTATTGGTGTTTGTATTGACTTATTTGCACTGTGGTTATACTGTATATTGTCTTGATGCAAATATTTGTACATATTTCTTACATTTTCATTTCTTCTTATTTACTTATATTTCTCTACATATACTGTTATATATTGTAGCATTATAAACATAATTATACACTCATCTATTTTCTTACATTTCTTTATGTTTATATAAGAGCAACTGTAACTCCTCAATTAATAAAGTATTTTCTTATATTTCTCTACATATACTTTTATATATTGTAGCATTATATATATAATTATACACTGATTTATTTCTATTTTCTTAAATTTCTTTATTAACTGTAACTCCTCAATCAATAAAGTATTTCTGATTCTGATATATCACTAAGAAAAAAAATCATGTTTCAATGAAATCACACAATGTCCATAATAAAAGTTATCAAAGTGCTAAAAAAGAAAGACATATTAAAGTATTGTTGACTCTGATCTCCTGCAGTGACTGAGTGAATAATATCCTGAGACTAGAGGAGGAAACAAACAGCACTAAGTAACATTGTGTCATAAATTGAAACAGTAAAAGTCCCAGCAGACTCATTACAGGACCATTACTGAGTTTACTGAGTGTAGGGTGAATATGTTGACAATAAATCAGAGTAATAGAGACAAATAACACAAATACATACATATCATAAGACACAGAGTCCTCCTCCTCCAGCTCTCCGTGTTCACATCACATGTTCCCAAAGAGACGACGCGCTCTGACCGGAGACTCTGACCGGAGGACCGGAGATTCTGACCGGAGTACCGGAGCGTGTTGTAAGAAATAAACTCAGCTCGGCTAAAAGGTGTAAAATGTTGCTGGTTTAACGGCGCCGGTAGCGGTGGGAGGAGCGGAAGCACCGTGTGAGCCCGGCGGGTTCCGGCGGGTTCACTCTGCTGTAGCTGCTACAGTAGAGCTAGTAGAGGATGTCAGAGGATGATGAGCCATTGTGGACCCCGCCCCTCTGGACGGGAGGAGGAGGGACCATAAACAGACACA
>CAKAOH010021176.1:8134-83855 GCA_916701665.1 Sebastiscus tertius | reverse complement strand
AAGATAAATTAAATAAATAAATAAGAAGTTCACATAGATCAAACAACAACCAGTCAGTTATTTTCATTATTTATTTATCATTTATTTATTAACATTTTTTAATTATTTATTTATTAACATTTTTTAATTATTTATTTATTAACATTTTCTTTAATTAATTAATTTAAATTTTATTTAGTCTTGTTTTTTCTGGGTGTTTTGTTTGATTTTATTATTATTATTTTTTAATTGTTTTTATCCTTTAATTTTCCTTGCTTGTTTTTTCTTTATTTCTTTAATTTTTCTAATTTACAATCAATTTCCATTTTTCACTATAAAATGTATAAACACTGTAGGAATGATGATAGGTATATGTAAGTATGAACATCATATGTAAGCAAATGTAAATTGATGTTAACTTCTGCACTCCTGCAGTAGTATAAAAGTATAAAAAAGTAAGAGTAAAAGTATATAAATTATATTTTAGTGTGTTTTATGTCACATATGCTCAGACAGTCAGAGAGAGAAGAACAGTGATTTACCAGCTCAGATCCCTTCCTGCTCTCGTAGTTGGTGAAGAAACGGAAACCCTCGTCGCTGTAACCTTTCAGGAGGACCATACGAGCAGACGGACGTCCATCTCTGCACACACAGACAGGAATAAGGTTGACATTAGTGAAAAACTGAAGATAGATGTCATCTCAAGAGGTGGACGGCGGTGTTTATGACCTACTTGGTAGCTGTGGCGATGCACATGGCGTTGGCTTCTCCAATTTCAGGGCACTTTGTGGCTTCATCGAACCAGTTCCCAAACTGTTTGATTGGGTCCAGAGATACCAGCTGACTCTCCTCAAAACACTGGGGACAAAATAATCAATCATATGAATGCACTGTTTTGTGTTGTTAATTGATTTTGATAATCACATGCAGTTTTGGGGCAAAAAACATGCAGTTGTTTTCTGCATGCAGTATAAATATATAAATAAAAATGATGAATATTTCTGCAGACTGGGATCCCTAAGCAGTCTTGGAATTACATAAATGGGATATCACTGTAAAGCTGAGACTCTTGTGGAGCCAATGAGCCTCATGTGTGATGATGTTAAAGTGAATAGGTAGGTTGCACAGGCCAGAAGTCAAAGTCTAAAACATCTGGAAGCATGCAAACACCAGATACCTGCTGTATTACATGCTGCATTCAATGTAACCAGGTTACATTTTAAAAATATAACACATAGCAGTATTTGTGCACACAATGCTGGACTAATATCATCATAACCTTGCAGACATACAGGATATGACTGTATATGTAATTCACCAGGTAACTCCTCTCACCTCCTCGTCTCCTTTGTATTTCTTCCTCATGTTACTCAGGTCCATGTTGTTGTTGTTGTCTCTCGATGATTTCCTGCAGAAGTTCAGAGAACAGACTCGTTGTTGACCTGCTGTCAGCTGAGAAGGCAGATTTCTACCTAATAAACTGATCTGCCTCAAAAAACCCACACTGACTATGCGCCTCATGCTTGTCACACTAACGCTGACGTCACCGCGTATCCTACCTTACGTAAAATGTTACAAAATGTTTTGTAACTGGACCAAAAAAATGGATATAATTTTTTTTAAATCATATTTTCACACTTTGGCTTTGGTTAGGAATAAATATATGATTGTGTGAACAGAAGATGTTATTTAAACATAAAATATGAAAAGCGATGACGTCGATGCGTCATGCTGCATTCAAGTGATATCTGTAATTTAGAGTAACCAAGTGGGGAAACCAGCCACCTAGTTTTACATTACAGCTTGTAACAATCCCAGTTTTTCGAAATTTAAATAATTAATTTGATTAATATAATAGCAAAATAGTATATACATAAAATTATATGACTTGAAATAATACCCTCCTTTTATACTTTTAAATTACTGATTTTAAAACATATATTGGACTATAATTGAAACCTGAAACTCAAAATTTCCAATGTATTCCAATTGTATAACAGACCCTGATTGTTTTTTTTAATTCAAATTTTCCTTTCCTTACATTTTTTCTTGTATATTTTATTTTATTAATCAATAATGATAATAATCATTAGTTAATAGTATAAATAAATAGTAATAAAATCCCGCTTTTACATTAATGCATGAGTAGGCTAAAAATAATCTAATGATAATCTAATATATAATAGTATAACACTCATAATATAATATAATATAATATAATTTAATATTCCACCACTGGTTTCCACAATAATCTGTTGTGATTCTCTTTCTTCCGACAGGACAGTGAATGCAGCATTTGTGTCACTTCCTGAATAAGGTTTCCTGTTTAAGATGGCTTCGACCTTGTGTGTTAGATTGCTACCTAAACAAGGTAAAGTTCAGTCAAAACTGCTCTTCTAGCTTTACCTATCTGTCTGTAACCAGTTAGTACTTTATTACCTGTTTGTCTAGAACCATCTGAAGCTCTCAGTGTTCTCTGCTCTTCAGTTAAACATCATTTATAGAGTATACTAGTGATAGATAGCTAACCGGTGTTAACAGAGCATCCTCTAGACTTCAACATGGGGTGCGTTCCAATTCGCATACTTTTTCTTTTTACTTCGAGTGCATACTGCAGCTGTGTAGTGTTGCATGCAGTATGCATCACACTGAGTTCCAATACCCATTCTACCATACTGTTTAATATGCCAGAAAAAGATTTAGTATGTCCCAATACATAGTATGTCAAATGCAGAATGCCAAAAATACCATGACTACATCTGGTCACATTTTGCAGTATGCAAGCCAGCATGCCTTTCTGGCTTTTCTGACCCACAATCCTCTGTGCAAGAGGGTCAAAGTTCAAGGTGCAATGTTATGAGGAAGTAGTATGCGTACTGCAGGAAACAGTGCGTACTTTTGTAAGGGCAGCTGCAGTACGTACTAGAAGTAAAAAGAAAAAGTATGTGATTTTTGAACGTAGCCCCGGTGTTTAACAGACTGTGTGTGTTTCAGGATGGTCTCCCCTCACACAGACTGTTCTTTGTGTGTTTCAGGATGGCTTCCTCTGATGCAGACTGTTCGGCACGGCTCCAAGGCCGTGACTCGACACAGGAGACCGATGCACATCCTCAAGAAGAAGCTGATGGCTGTCACAGAGTATATTCCTCCAGCACGGGTCGTTCCTCCAGGAGCCTATCCGCCCCAAAGCAGACAAGTCCAGGAGGTAACACCCATCCTCATATTTCCTCCTTTATACATCCATCCATCCATCCATCCTCTTCTCTCTCATCCATCCCCTCCTCTAGACATGAAGGCCAAGAGACAATACATAACACTGTTTAGTGAGTTGGTTTAATCTCCAGAAGTGCATATCATGTGTACACAAAACATTACTCCCACATAGGTTTGCAAAGGGTTTGTTGTTTATTGTAATCATGCACTGCATTCAGCATCACTCTTCCATCACATGAACAGATCATTTCCCAGCATCCCATTAAATATAATAGAATAGAATAAATGAAATCTCAGCATGCACAGTGCATTCTCCCGTCTCATGAGTCTGACATCAAGGAAGTCCATAGAGAGGATGTGGAGGCCTCAGAGGAATTTTTTTTGGAGGTTAAAAAACAGAAATGCAGTAGATTTAAAGGATTTAAGAGGTGCAGAGTAGAACATAAGAATGTGTCTTTAAATGACCTCAGGAAAGGCAGTCGCAAACAGAAAAGCCTTGATTTTAAAGAATTAAGGGTTGGGGCAGACCTCAGGTGATCTGGAAGTTTATTCCAGATCTGCGATGCGTAGAAACTGAAAGCTTCCTCTGCATGTTTGGTTAGTCGACTAAGATCTCTTTCGTCGATTAGTCGTTTTTTAAGCTTTTTGTCATGCTGAATGACTTATTTCCAAGAAACGTATGAGCACATCTCTGGTAAACGGGAGATCTAAAGTGGTGCTTTTGTGTGATTCTTTGTGGAGAAACTCAGTTTCACAGATTTGTCGATTAAATCAACTAATTAGTTGACGAAATCATTTGATTGTTAGTCGACTAAGAATTTCTTCGGTTGAAGACAGCCCTAGCGTAAAGAGAGGAGATTTCTGCTCTGAGATGAGATACACGGCCAATGGCAGACTTATACCACATCTGGTGAGTCAGATCATAACTTTACCAACCTCAGACTATTTCATTTAGACAAAGATTTTGTACAGCTGCTTGTGTTTAAGTTTGGCTTATTTGTCACATTTTAAAAAAGGGTTTCGTAGGAAAAAGATGTTTTATTCTTCAAATTCTGGTGTCACAAGAAGTAAAAAACGTTTTGGTATGGATAGTGAAATGTGGGGATCACATCAGCATTAATATGGAACAATTTCCATCCCATATCTGTAAATAAAATCATCACCATATTGTTGTCAAACTCACTGGAGCAGCATACACACATTCTGGGTGATAACCATCTCTTTTGTTCTTGTTTTAGTTAGTTAGTTAGTTAGTAGCTTCACTTGACTGTGAGATGAACTCTTCTCTTTTATTCCACCAGGACGATGCTTTCATGTTAGTCATGAAGAGGAATTTGAAGAACGTGTTTCAGGACTCTAAGATGATCGCTGTGGTCCAGAACAACGGCTGCAACGCTGAAGACATGTTGGTTCTCAAGCACAGACTTTATAAACATGGCATCACTGTCAAGTTCTTCCCCAACCAGGTAAAGCTAAAATAAGTTTATTTGTGGCTATTTTTTCCCCTTTCACCATGCAAGCAGCCCTTCCGCCTTCTCTTTGTAGCTCAGGTGATGTTATTCCTTTTTATTTGAATGCCTTAATTAGATAGCAGACAGTAGAGAGATGATGGGGAATTACGGGGGGAGAGAGCTATGCAACAAAGGTCCTTACTAGGCCACCAGGGAACCCCAATCTTGTGTTTTTATTTGCATTTTCAAACCACAAAATCCAGCAAGTGTAGCATTTCTTTTCAACAAAAGGACTGGAACCACGTGATATTACCTAGCGAGAATCTCCACCGTCATAAAGGACCGCAACGTTTACTGTATTGCTGGATTTTACTCGTGATTTAGTTTTCCAGGCTGTGAAACATGCATCATCTCTCAGTTGATAAGAACGTGACTGAGATCTCCTCTGTGTTATTCACTCAAAGTTTCGTTTATTCTAATCTTTAATCCTGCTCTGTTTCAGGTGGTGCGGTCGTTCCTGAAAGACAGCTTCTACTCCAACATGGCTCCTCTGTTCATCGGTCCTACAGTTCTGTTTGTTAGCAAAGAGCCGAAGGCGAAGGAGATGCTGGTGACTCTGAGGTCCAGCCCACAGATGACTCTCCTGGGTACGTTTATCGTCTGTGTCTGCAGAATGATCTTTTTATAATGTTTGCTACAGACAAAGGTCACACATGATGATGATATGATGCCTCAGCAACAAACTGACTTACACAAGAAATGCTTTATTTGATTTGGGTGTTGATCCTGATTTCTAGGACAACTGACAAAATGACATGATGTAGTAAAATACCAGTAAATAGGAACTTTATTTTGTACCCTAAGGGTGTTTTCATCAGTATAATAGTTAGAACGAATAAGGTTTTTGAGAGTAACCACAACTCGAATAATTAAATATCTTCTTTGAATTTGTTTTATAATATAATGCAATAATGCACGAGAAGATAAAACAGATTTAATACACCTGGATCTCAATGCATTGCTCCCCTGTCAACAGGAGCCTGTATAGACAACACGTTGCTGAGTGCACAGGGGGTGCTGAGCTACTCCAAACTGCCGTCGGTGACCGTGGTCCAGGGTGAACTGGTCAGCGGGCTGACGATGTTGACCTCCCACACATCCTCCTTGCTGCAGCGCCACCCGGCCCACCTGTCCGCCCTCCTCCAGCAGTTCGTCAAACAGCAGCAGAGCCCTGACGTCGGCACGGAGGGAGCTCCTAAAGCCGAGGAGGCCACGTAGACCTGCAGGGGAAAATACTGGGACTGATGCAGATTTCCAACTGCTTGGGATGACGAGGGACCGTTGGGTTGGATGCGTATTTACAAAAAAGAAGACAAAAAAGAAGTTGGTGGTTCATCTAATCTTAAAAATCTGACCGGAGCAGTTGAATTGGTGCTAAATTCAGTTTAATGTGCCTCCACCCAAAGGAGCACTGAGGCTTCTTGTGAAGGAAGGAGTCTGCAGACTTGGACCGTTGTCAGTGCACCTCAACCTCTTAATGGAAGTCTTGGATGGACAGTGCTGCAAAGATGTCAGTGTCACCCAAGCTATTCCTTTATTTAAGGATGTGTCATGTATAAATAAAGTATTTCAACACAATCTATTTTGTTGGAGGATTTGTCAAACATGCATTAAAAATGTGAGTTTTGTTGTTGTTATCTTGAGTTTTGCCTAAAGTAGCTGCAGTGGCAGAACTGAAAACCACTCCAGCCAAAATAAACACAAGTGGTCACAGATCCTGATACGTTAATCTGCAGATTACAGCATGTTAATCTGGGTCAGTTAGTCTATTACGGCACGCCTTTCTGAGGGAGACGGGCATTACTCAGGCTCTCGCTTCAACACCACGCTCCTCTGCAAAAGAGGGGGATGTCAAACACATTTTGATTCAAGAGTAAAGATGCATGGTGTCACTATATAGACAGATTTAATAAATTAAAACAATTGCATATGCTTTTATTTTGATATTTTTTACATGTGGCACCATTACAAACTATTTGTATGGTGGTAAATAAGAGCCAATATCAACAAATATTTAGTATAGTTTCCACACATATATAATCACTCTCCCCTTAAAATACCATATTTTATAAATTCCTTCTAGTATGATAATAAGGTCTTATCTAAGAGACCACACATTGGGACATTTTTTACAGCACATTAATTATATTTTGTAGAAGAAGTATGACCCTGAAAAGAAAATTTTAATTGAACAAACAAAAGTCTATTTTGTTCTCAAATAAAATACAAATATAACGCCATATATCAGTTTGTGTAGTCCATACCAAGCTTATAATAGTTTTGAATTTTCAGTTAGTTTTTATTTTATTTTAGTTTTGACTTTTCTATTTCATTTAGTTTGTTTTTTTTGCAGAGTGTTTGCGCTGCAAAAGAGGCTCAAAACTGTCTTAAAACACATTTCGATTCAGGTGTAAAGGTGCATGGTGTCACTATATTGACAGATTACTTTTATTTTGATATTTATCACAAAATGATAGGAGCTGCAGACATGTGGCATCCTTTACAAACTATTGATATGGTGGTAAATAAAGTGTAAATTATGATCTGCACTGAATGATTAATAAATAAGAACCGATATCAACAAATATTTATGTTTTACGCACACTTTTCCTTTATAATACCACATTTTAAAAGTCCCCTCTTGATGATAAAGCCATATTTAAGATGCCACCCTTTGCTTTAAAACAGAGTGAACTAGGTGTGTATAGTGAGTGTCGGTTGGCTAGATTGACCCTCCTCTACATCCCTGTAGACGCTGCGTAATTCCAGCTAATGCGGATAATGTCCAGGACACATTGCGCCTGCCTCCTTGGATTTGGAGCCAGAGAGCTCGTGTCACCCACCGGCAGAGAGGCCACGGCCGGTGAGATTATGTGATCAGAGTTGGTGATTATCTGTGGAGGGAACATGTCTGTTTTCAGTGGAAAAAACGTGGTGATTTTCTCCTCTAGTTTCTTTAACACCAAATGAGACACTTGTTGGAGTTTATCAGGCGCAGAGGATCTCAACAGATGATGAGAGTAGGGGGAGGATTTCAGGTAAGGCTTCTTTCCTAAACATTAAACATTAGCTCACTCAGAAAGCACAAAGTTTGGGTTCAATTCTGATGCAAATTACCAAACCAAACCAGCAGAATATTAGATATTACATGTTGTATGGCCTACAGTAATATATGTTGTGAATGCATCGTGTTCATGTTGTTAAAATAGAATAGTCGTTTGGTTGAAATAGTCCAAACTTGTGCTGGGATCTTAATGGGCTTTAGATAACAGCTTGTGCAGCCCTGAGTAGTTCACATATAGGCCCTAAAGGACCTGTGAAATGTGGAAAAGCAGACTGAACATTTTCACTAAAACATATCAGTGTAGCTGCTTCCTGATTGTCAGCACTGTGCCAGACAGTTTGGGTTCAATTCTGATGCAAATTACCGAACCAAACCAGCAGAATATTAGATATTACATGTTACATGACCTACAATAATCTCTGTTTTGAATGCATCATGTTCATGTTGTTAGAATAGAATTTGTGCAGGGACAGTGACATCTTAATGGGCTTTAGATAAGAGCTTGTGCAGTCCTGAGTAGTTCACATATAGGCCCTAAAAGACCTGTGAAATCAGACTGAACATTTTCACTAAAACACGTCAGTGTAGCTGCTTCCTGGTTGTGCTTTGTCAGTGAATACTGTCAAAGTGTAGCAGACATCCTCTCATCTCTCTGCTAACAATCACACACTTTTACATCTGTTGGAAGACAATAATCTTCCCTCTAAATAGACATAAATTATTCTCTCACCTCTGATTTTTGGATTCCAAACAAACTGAGTCCTTGTAATTTGATTTAAACCTCACCTAGACTCTTTAAAATGTCTGTCCTCCAAATGGAGTAAGGTTGAGACATTTCCACACTCATTGATAAATATTTTGTCCTCAACTGATCTTTTATTGGCTGCAGCTTTTATTCCAAAAAGTGAGATTATAGCTGTCATAATCTCTGCATCTTAACCCCATCCTCTGGCACAATGCAGTTTGGTGGCTGTTGCCAAAATGCATCCATCACCTTGGTTGACTTGTTCTGTTGGCTCCCATTTCCTTATAATGAGCTCATATCTGCTCACTTCTGGTCAAACACGAGGAAACGTAAAATTCTGACCAACATATTTTCTATTTTGATTGTTTTCTGAACAGACCTTTAAATGCTTTATTGCATCTTAAAAGTTGATTCAAATGATTTGGAGTGGGATTGATCTACATTTCCTGAAAGTGCACGACCTCAACTGCATCTAACTATGAGAATTATACTGCAAATAATAGATGTGGAAACTGTAACATAACATTTGTCGCCATCAAATGAGATCAAAACAAAGTTGTTTAACTTGTAGAATATTCTTTGTGTTGCTTCTTGAGTAAGTGAGCTCAGAAACCTGCAAATCCTTTCATCCTGTTTCCACCACATGCTGTCTTCACTGAGGTCAGTTTCTCATCCTCTCCTGCCCTTTTACATAACAGCAGACCGGGCTGCTTCTGCACAGTTTCAGAGGGACGTCAGTTTGGACGTAACGCCTCGTCCATGTTGGATCCATTGAGATGATGGCCTATATTCTCACTGTGTTAAAGTCCTCACAGTGATTATTTTCTGTTGTTACAAATACAAAGACTGTCTGAACTTCCCTCTTGTGAATAACGAACTAAAAGCAAGTTAAATGCACACCGAAAATGCTGCAAATAATTTGGTCACTGTCTCACAAACAAGCTTTTATGGAGGCATCAGGTTTTCATTTTTAAAAAGAAATCTTTGACATCTAAGCACTTGTTGAATTGCACTGCATATTTTCTGTTTTTATGTCCATAAACTTGTTTTTTAAAAAGTGAATATTGTTATTATTAAGGCCATCCTCGAGCAAAGAAACTCAGTCGACTAACACTCATGATTTTGTCGACTAATTGATTAATTGATTTAATCGACAGAGATGTAAAACTGATTTTCTCCACAAAGAATCACATAAAAGCACCACTTTAATCTGGTGTTTACCAGAGATGTGCTCGTGAGTTTCTAAAGAAATCTTAAACAACAACAGATTAGTCGACTAAGAGGGGGCATCCCTAGCTGTTATCATTTCAGATTCACCTAAACGGGTACTTTAAAGCTATTTTGATAACAATCCAACGGACAAGGTTACATTTCTATAACTGTGATTGTGATCAGTTTCTTTACACTTGTCCCGTTGCGTCGGTGCTCTCTGCCTCGTGTTCCTCAAAGTCCCAGAGGCTAAAAACATCCCTGAAAAACCAATTAAGCAGAGGTTAGTAATCCTCTCCTCGCAGGCGGTGTTGGCTGTAGAGTAACATACTGTTCAGTAGCTGTTACACCAGCTTGTGCAAAACCTTTCCACTATTTTCATTTTAACTTTATTTGGACATACATAAGACTTCATGAAATCCAGATAATGAAAAAATAAGAAATGTGACAGGAGGTCATGAAGCCACAGGCTTCTACAACGAACCTCCCCTCAACATGAGGAGAAAAACAAACAATAACAAAAAGGAAAAACTAAGCTAACATAATTCAGAAAAATACAACACATAATAAATGACAACAAACAGCACAAAATAATTAGAAAAACTAACCAATCAGTAGAAAACAATCCAATAAAAACAAATAAATAAATACATGAAAAATAAATATAATATATATATAGTATATGTATGTATATACAGAACATGTGTGTATTATATATGTATACATGTGTGTATATATGTGTATATACATACACATGTGTATATGTATATATATAGGTGTATATATATGTGTAAGAGAGAGAATATAGCATATTGTTTTATGCTAAATGCAGTACCTGTGAGGGTTTCTGGACAATATCTGTCATTGTTTTGTGTTGTTAATTGATTTCTAATAATAAATATATATACATTTGCATAAAGCAGCATATTTGTTCACTCCCATGTTGATAAGAGGATTAAATACTTGACAAATCTCCCTTTAAGGTACATTTTGAACGGATAAAAAATGTGAGATTAATCGTGATTAACTATGGACAATCGTGCAAATAATTGAAATTAAATATTCTAACCGATTGACAACACACACAAACATATATATATATAATATATATATATATATAATATTATGGCAGGAAAAAGAATGATAATTACATCTCAAATATTTCCAAATTCTTCTTTTAACAATTAACTATTTCTCTTTGGCCTCCAGGACTCAAAATAACTGAAAGACCAATATGTTGCATGTAAATAATATGTTCTCAAAGATGTCCATTATAACCGTCATAAACACAGTATGTGTTCTGCAGGTTATTGTGTTAGATTAGAGCATGTTATTGGGTGTTCCTGTCTTATTTTAACCCTACCCATGTTCAAAAACTCAAGATGAACAGATTACTCTGTGACACGTTAACCACGAGAATGACTCCACATCTGATGTTCCTGTTTTTACCCCTAGTGTATTATAAAGGAACATCAGGGCAACTGAAACTCATTTTCTCTCTGTGTGTTACTTTTATTACAGAGACTTTAAAGCTTCAGTTGCTTATGTATAATCATCTGGAAACAAACAATTTAGTCGTATTCATTTAGAAATATACCGCATAAAATATCAAATATTCTCACATCAATTGTGTGAATTTGTGATGAGTGTTTAGTTTTCTGTTTGGTGAAGTGACTTTAAGATCCAGAGTGATCTAGATGGGGATCCAGGATGGACGACGTGTATCCAGGTAGCTCTGTTAGGTAACTGGATTACACCGAGTCCATCTCGTCTCCTGCTCTGTTGAGCCTGTTTAACACTTTCACTTTGGTTTCTTGCTCGTCCTCATGGGTCATTACCCAGCTCTTCATAAAGGACATTATAATTATTAATAAATGTATGTTAATAAAAGTATTTATTTTAGTAAATTGAAATGAATAAATACATAATTTTAAATTTAATTATGAAATAATCTTGCTGCTTTAACATTTCTCTTTCCATCTTTGAAAATGCATCCGGAAAGCTACTCTGATGTGTGTAATACAGACTGGAGATGTGATATTAATAATCTAATCTCTCAACAAGCAGCCGATCACAGCGGGGAGGGGAGTCTGAGGTCTCTGAGATGGATTCAGCTTCACTCAACCGCAGCCACTCGCTGGCGAGCGGCCTGGAGAAGTCCTCGCCGACGTGGAAGCCGTCCCACTCTCGGAGCAGCAGCACTCTGTCATCCTCCAGACAGGTGAGTGACAGTTCACCTGAACAAAGGGGATTATTGGTATTATGTATGTGCATTATTGTTCTTCTTAATAAGAGAAGTCTTTGCTTTGTATCAGTTAAGATTTCCTCAGAATAACGTCTGAATTTTGTTTTGGATGATCTGTTTTCATTCTGAGTTATAGTCGTTATTTTACATGTTTTCATTAGCTTAGAATGAACCGTTTATATCTACAAACGGAGCAAATATGATTTTAAAAAAGTTATTTTTATAAAACGCTATATCGTGACAGTAGTACATGAAACAGGTAACCTGAAAAAAATCATGTTCCTCTGTGTCCTCCGGTGCTCCTAACGGCATCTGCAAGATTTCACAGACCGGAGGAAAACAAGCAGTAAGAGCTGATCTGAGGTCTGCTGTCCAGCTGCTGTCTATGAGAACCGGCTGTCAATCACTCGCGAATTACGACCAAACGGTCAAACTAGGCAGCGCTGATCAAATACGAATCAATATTCTGTTACGTTAATGTCTATTTCTCTCCTCAGATGTTTTCAGAATCATCTTGTAGTGCACGGTTTAGCTGTAAAATGAGAACGTTTGTGACGCTGTAGCCATTGTGAAATCTGGTGAAGGAACGCCAAGTTCAGGTCACATGACCGGAGCACAGCCAATAGGAACGCTCTCTCAATGAAATGACTTGTGATTGGTCAAAGTCTCCCGTCACGGGCTAGATGTTCTAAAGCCTGAAAACAGAGCCATGAGGAAGAGCAGAAGTCTGGTTATCTCTCAGAACACTTGAATTACGATATGCTGAAAGGTTATTATGGGATTTTTGCCCAATGATGCCAAAAATATACTGCCTACTGAAGCTTTAAGAGTCCAAAAATAAAGACTACCAGTTCACAAATCTCATATAATCAGATTTTCAGACATTCAAAATTCAACAAAATTCATAGATCACTAATAAAGTTAGTTCACTATTATACTAGAATGTTTTTTTTTTTCAGATTGTTATTAACATAAATAAAGCATATTAAATTGAATTGAGAGGGATGTGAGATGCAACAAAGGTCCCAAGGCCGGAACCGAACCCGGGACGTTGGGGTTATATGGCATGCATTGTAACCCACTTGTCTACCACGTCACTAACACCAGAATATTTCAAGGTTTTGTCGAGTCATCTCGTTAAAAACTGACAATGATAAATCATAATATGTATAATAGAGAAGAAAATGGGACTTCACTGTTGGGTTTACTGATGTGCTTTTGTTAGACATCAATACAATTACACAAAAGAAGAATAACATAGTAACCTTAAACTTAAAGTGTTTTTTTTTTTCTCATTAACGCTGTCCGTAGATTATCAAAGACTGGGAAGTGATCGACGACCTTCAGGTAGAAATGAACGCAGGAGGTGACAATCCTCCCGATATGACCACTCCGGGTATCTGTGAAGGATATCTGCTCAAGAGGAGGAAGTGGCCGCTCAAAGGTTGGCACAAGGTGAGAGATCCGTCTGTCATCTTGTGTGTCAACATGCTGACTTTATAATTAAAGGTTTTAAAAACCTGATGTTTGATCTCTTTTTCAGCGATACTTTGTGTTGGAAGTAGGGAACCTGCGTTACTCCAAAAATCAACAAGACGTAAGTTAAAACATTATAACAGGATTTCTCACCTTCTAGATTTTAAAACACTTAAAACGTACCTTTTTTCCACTGAAGGTCTCCAGAGGACGAGTCCAGGGCTCTTTAGATGTTGGCCTCGCAGTCATGTCCATAAACAAGAAGTCAAATCGGATTGACCTGGACGCAGGGGACATTCTCTATCACATGAAGGTAAATCTTTCAAACAAACAAATAGTGTTCCTTCACATTACAAAGACATATATATAACCTTTCTTTTCTCTCCAAGGCAAAGAGCCATGAACTCTTCTACATTTGGGTGACCAAGCTACAAGCTCACCGCCTGTACAAGAAGAATGAGGCAGCTCACGGTCACAGCGGCTTCCTCCACACTTTCTCCCCTGGCACCGCGGCCGGACTACCTCAGAGAAATGGAGATTTGGTGACTATCAAATGAGCAATAAAGTCAAACGTAACCCAACAATCTTAACAAGTGACTCAGATTAACTTCCCTCTGCATTTACGTTACCAGAGTTCAACTGGAGCTCCAGCAGGAGTCCTGCCCTCCGCTAACATCGCTGTGAACAGCAAAGTGTCGGCATGGCTGCAGCAAAGTCACAACCCAGACACCTGTGTTCAAGGTATGTGTCTTAAATTATCAGCCCGGTCTCACCAAACCATTTCACATGCAATAACAACGCCTTTGTTGCTCTTGGCGTCTCATGTGTACACCATGCAGTGTGTACTGACTGCAATATAAACTGTGTAAATATGCTACGTTCAGAGCTAGTGACGTAGAATAAAAAGGGAGAAAAACTGTGTGGAAGTGGAGGTGGATGGGTCCAACAAACACAGGACTTTCAACCAGGTCACCGGTGTAATGGTACGTGTCCACAGGCTCCGTGCTTTCCATGCCCCCTATTCATTGTCTATGTAAGCAGCCGCGCAATGCATTCTGGTAGCGTGGCGTCGCGATTCGAGAGACTAGGAGTCACGACGGCCGCTCCTCATTTGCATAAAGTTGAGGGCTCGTCTGCTTTATGTAAATCACGGGCGTCCGATGCGACTCACCGCCTCTCGAAACTCCCGAGAATCTTTTTAAATAAACGTTGTTGATCCAAAATAAAGACAGATTCAGCATCATGGATTATTTCTTGCCTTAAATGTTTTCAGAAACACATTTCAGTGAACTATTTACGTGAAATAAGAGAAGAAAGTTTCCAAACGAGCCTCCATACTGGATCCGGTTTGAAAGCTGGGAGCAGCAGCCAATGGCGGGAAAGCATTCGTCCAATCAGGAGCCGAGTGCCTTGTTTCTAGGGACAGCACACCAAGCGTCCAATGCTGGGAAGCGTTGCGTCCCCTTGTGATAAACAATGCCCCTGTGGACACGTACCATTAGTGTCCCAAAGAGTTGATGAGTTATTTTGAAGTTACTTTAGTGACGTTTGTCACGTGTTTACGTACACATTTTACTTCGTTTACGTACTTCCTTTTTCATCGTAAAATGTGATCATGACCACACAAATCTTATCTGATTAATTAGACACAGCAACTCTAAATAAATGATATTTTCTTCCAGAGCTGAACCGTTGCCATTTGGACCTTTCGGAGCTGAACCGCCTAATCCAGAAGCTGCAGCTGCTGGAGGCGGGCCAGACTGTCACTAACGGAGACCTGAAGCGCATCATCAGCATACAGGTAGAGACGGCTGTTCAGTCTGGAGCAGCTCCTCTCTGGGCAGCAGAACCACATGAAAATATAATTATTATTAATGATGATATTCTGATCCAGAATCTGTCACTTGAGAAGCCGAAGAAGCCGAGGTCAGCGAAGATGTGGGGCCACTCTCGCACGCTATCCAGAGTGGAGGCGCTGGGAATGGTAAGAATGGTCTGTAACTTACTCTTTGTTAGTGATTAGACCGTAACATATGACAGAATATTCAACATTAGTCAATACCAGTGTTTTAATTTGAAATAAATTAAATCATAAATTAAGTCTTATAACTGGTAATTTTCTATAAGAATATACTGGGTTCAAGTATTTGACTTCCCATCCCTCCTGTAACATTTTCTAATCCAAAGCCTATTCGTGGGATTACTAAATCGGTGAGTTACTAACAGGCAGAGACTTGATTCATGAAAACTATTCAATGTTCTCCATTTGCACACTGTTGCTTCCTGAAAATGAGTTTTAACTGTAAATAATGACATGAAAGAACGTGTTTTTTTTTCAGATTAAAGTTACTACAAGGAACTTTTAACTGGTTATGAAACAGTGCAATACATTCTGGTAGCGTGGCGGCGCGATTCGAGAGACGGGGCGTCATGTTGGCCGCTCCTCATTTGCATAAAGTTGAGGTCTAGACTACTTTATGCAAATCAGGGGCGTCCAAAGCGACTCACCGCCTCTGGAAACTCCCGAACAACTTTTAAACTAAACGTTGTCGATCCAAAATAAAATGGATGGATTATTTCTTGCATAACATTTTTTCAGAAACACATTTCAGTGAACTATTTTCGTGATTTCCATGTTGGTTTCGGTTTGAAAGCTGGGAGCAGCAGCCCACGGAGGGAAAACATTCGTCCAGTCAGGTGCTGAGTGTGTTGTGTCTAGTGGCAGCCCATCAAGCATCCAATCCTGGGAAGTGAGGCAATCCTTCGCGATAAAAAGACCCTGCTGCAGTCAAATGAGAGCTCTTCTAAAAGGACTCTGGTGCTCGGAAACATTATCGCTTTTGTCCACAGGGACCGCCAAAATCAACACTAAATGGAAGTTCCTCGTGGTAACTTTAAAATGTTAAATATGTTTTGTTTTAACGACACTGAATAATATGTCTCTGTGTGCTCCAGCGTGGTGTAGTCGTAGTAGACATAAACATATTTTATATACCAGAGTATCTTGTGAAAAGAGCATAGCAGTGACCAGAGTGCTGTTGGTTGTCTGTCCTGCCAGCTAGTCGGAGTATTGGAGCTCTAATGGTTTCTATCTTACCAAACAAACAAGACCTGATTTAAACCCAGTTAAGTAGCTGGTGGGACAGACAACCTGCAGGACTGTGGTACTAGGGGTCCAGGTTTCCTAGGTGTAAATAAGTCCCTGAGTAGATGACTATTATCACAGTGATGTATCTTTACAGTACACCACTGATTTTTGGAAAGCACAGGTGTAACTAATTAACATTAATTATCACTCCGTTCCATCTTCGTCAGTTCAATTTAATTGATTTTTACCAAGACAATCATCCACCAACAACACTAAAACGGTTAAAACTGTACCAGGGATCCAACAGGCCTCGACTCATTTTAATTGTACACATGAATTAATTACACCTGTGTTTCACAAATCATATATTTAATGGGAAATTGAAGTCAGTGCACGTTTGGTATAATTTCCTGTCAACACAAAATTGATAAATTGATAAAAAAATGCTTTGCATTAAAGCAAAAGTTTTAAAATTTTGGGAAATATGCTCATTTATTGTTGAGAGTTAGATGAGAAAATTGACACCACACTCGGTTTTATGGGGGGTTTATATTGTGGAGTATTTCTTTGCTGAACAACAAGACTCCAGGAAGTTAATAGATAACAAGTTAAATCATCTTCCATCTTCCTCTGTTCCTAGCTGTCCTCCAGTCACCTGGGCAGCTCGGCTCACCTCGGAACATCCGTCCCCTCTATCCCCGACTACGTCTACTCCCAGCTGTCCCCTCCTACTGCCACATCGCCCGAGGGCAAGAAAATCCAGCAGGACATCTGCGCCATGTCGCTACGAGGTCAGAAAAACAGACACATGCATGTATACACTCAGGTTCATACAAGGTAGTATTGTAGCTCAAGATCAGAGAGTGCACAGAGATGATTATGCAAGAGGGGAAATATTAGAAACATCCAGATAAATCTGAAATGAATATGCATCCTGAAACTTCTGATTCCTCCTCAGTGTTAACTTCCCTGAAGACAGTGCATGAAACTCTGTCCCAGGAGAGGCAGAAGCTACAGGAAGTCTGGGAGACTAACAACATCCACCAGTCGAACACATTAGCTGAGGTAAGCGTCATGCTGCACCTGTCGTCTGGATCCTCTGGCTCATTATTCCCTTGTGGGTTTTAATGGCGTTTTTTTCCCTTGTTCCTCTTCTTCCGTCGACAGCCTGCAGCAGGGAGGCATCCGTCCCGCGGGCCTTCCTCAGCAGCAGATTCGGCGGCGGAGTATTTTGACGCCAGCGATGACATCCTTTGTGGTAGTTCTTCTGAGGTGTCTGATGAGTCAGGACTCAGTGATGGGAGCACCACCAACTCTGAGCCACAGGAAGGATATGGTGGGTACACGCACAGGAGTACCTTCGTTCATGCAATAGATATAGAGGCACAAAATGTCAGGGAAATATGTCATTTTAATTACCCAGCTGGTTGCAATCTGCAACCACACCATTAGATGTCACCAAATCCTACACACTATCCCTTTAAGACCATTCCCGATACGTTTAAGTGTGTTTTAAATGAAATATATCAAGAACTAATAAATGTATTGCCATGAAATTTGGTTGAGACATTCCTGTTCCTTAGGGGATTCAGGGGATGTTAGCATTTAGATCAAAGCACAACAGCCTCACAAATGCAGACTATTGATCTTAACTGCCCTTTTTTGCTATCATTATTATTTCCTTTCTCCAACATTACAGCATCGGCCACCCGGAAGTACCGTGCTAGCATCTCCAGAACTCCTGACAGTGTTGTTCCCAAGAGCACCGGCCGGCGAACCACGCTGCCGGCTCACTGTCCTGACAACAGCCACGTGGGCCTCATGGCTATCCTCTACAATAACATAGGCAAGTCGCACCACTCTGCAGTTACACACACATTATTTTCGGACACATAGCAGTTTTTCTTATGTGCTGTGTGTTTTTCTTCTCTCAGGTAAAGACTTGGCTCGAGTGTCCATGCCTGCTCCTCTCAATGAGCCCGTCAACCTGCTGCAGAGGCTGTGTGAAGAGCTGGAGTACAGCGAGCTGCTGGATACGGCCAACAACACACGGGACCCCTACCAGAGGATGGTAAGACTATTATAATCTATTAGACAGATGAGAAACAACGTCAACACAGTAATAATGCTGAGTCGGATTTGTTGTAGCAACCCTGATGAATCTGCACCTGCTTAAATGCTTATGTTTCCTAAAAATATAACTCAGACTCAAGTGCAGGAATATTGCAGTGCACAGTTCTGTGTGCACCTTGAGGCTGCACACAGAATTATGCAGCCACAGGCAGTTGCACAAGCAACACAGTGACGTCATAACAACAGTCAGAGATATGTAACAACCAACAGCAAAATCTCTTTCCCACCCTCATCCTCCAGATTGTCTCTGGGTTGAGTTAGAACAGCAGACTCAGATAAAATAAGAATATAAACAGGCGGCAACCTCCGGGTCTGAGAAGTGAAGCCAATGCTGAAGTGTCTTAAACTTGCATTCTCTCTACCAGCCAGCAGGGGGCGACTCCTCTGGTTGCTAAAAGAAGTCTGATTGTATAGAAGTCTATGAGAGAATGAGCCTACTTCTCACTTGATTTATTACCTCAGTAAACATTGTAAACATGAGTTTATGGTCTCAATCGTTTGTTTCAAGTCTTCTTCAATACAGCATAATGTTCATTTGGTAAATTATGGTCCCATTTAGAGTCAGATAGACCATAAAGCAGGGGAAGCTTTAGGGCGGGGCTACCTTGTGATCGACAGGTCACTACCATGTTGTTCATCTTAGAGCTTTAACCCTTTCACAGCCTGTTTTCAGTTCATGAAAGTTAATTATAACCTTTTTGGTCGCCTAAAAATATCTTATTCAGCGTTTGGTTGTACTCAACTCCACCCTATCATGTTGCTTCTGGTTGCAAAAAACCAAGATGATGACGGTCAAAAACTAAGAAGGTGACCTTGAGGCTTCAAGACCTTAGTCTACAAACTAACGGGTGATGTCACGGTGACTACGTCCACGATCATAAACAATAAGCCCAGGCACCTGAGCATGAGAGATAAGTGCATCAGTAGAGGAAGGGAAGGGAAATTATATTCCAAGGAAGCAAAGTTGCTATATTAAAAATAAATTAGAAACAGCTAGAGTCCCTTTTGTTTTCCCCACACCAATCTGTTAACGATGAAATAAAGATTAGACAAAATGCTCCATGTCATTTTATCTCTTCCAGGTTTACATTGCTGCCTTCGCTATCTCTGGTTACTCCACGGCGACCTTCAGGAGCCGCTACAAGCCCTTTAACCCGGTGCTGGGGGAGACCTACGAGTGCGTCAGAGAGGACCGCGGCTTCCGCCTCATCAGTGAGCAGGTAGCTCACTAACACAACATTTATTACACGATACCTTATTAAGGGATATCTCTAAGAGCTCTGAGTGGCTCCTACAGGGGACCAGAGATAAGACTGGGAAAAGACAATGAGGGATTTAGCCCCCATAATCCCCTCCTGGTGAATTAAGATGGATCACCCATTTGTGTAATTGAGCAGCTCGGCCTCACAGAGCTGCACGAATCAACACGCAGTGATTTAATGCTTTAATGAAACCACGGCAACTAATCATGTTATCAAAAATTAATGTTATTTTGAAGTGATAGCAATTAAGTGAAATGTAATTAAATCCCAGTCCTCGACAAAACAATTAATCTCTTGAGCAGTATCTTAGCGACGCAGCTCCTCAGAAAACATCTGATTTCTAGTCGGCACGTTGATATTTATTCACTTATTACTGTGCGTTTCTTTCATGTTTGCAGCAGATTGAAGATGCATTATAGAATAAATCTCAAAGCAGCTTTCAGTCTCTTCAGCACTTCTTCTTCCACACTCATAAAGACTGGAAGTATCTGTTTTATAATTCTGACTAAATGAGATAGAAGAACTGAAAGCTGAGGTTCTTGTTTTCTATCAGGTCTGCCATCATCCCCCCATCTCTGCCTGCCATGCACACTCAGACAACTTCTCCTTTTGGCAAGGTGAGACTCTTCTTTTATCGTATTCTTTAGTTAGTGGTGTTACATATATCTTGATCCTTTGGAAATGCATTTGAGAAACTGATCAGCTGACTTATTTATTTATATTCCTGAACAGACCAGCGATGGAAAAATAAATTCTGGGGGAAGTCTCTGGAGATTGTGCCAACAGGAATGGTGAACGTCACTCTTCCAAGGTAAACTGTCTACACCTGGCACAACACTAGTACTACATATAAGAGATGAAGGTTAAATCAGTTGAGATCATTGAGACTTTTTCATGAATATTATTGTTTTAAAATGATTCTGTCAGGACAAACCTTAAAACATCTATACGTCTATATTTGCTCATGTTGGCTTCCTGACCCACAACATTTAACCGTGTGTACATAATGATGTGATGTAATAATGAAGGCTTTCATTTTTATATTGCAATACATAGAAGAAAATCCCCCCAAATGTGTGTTAATATTAGAAGAATTAACTGAATTCTGCCTTTATTTAACAGTTGACAGTATAGAGAGACAGAAAACATGGGGGAGAGAGAGAGAGAAAGAGGGGTATGACATGCAACAAATGACCCTAGCTTGAATGTAACAAGGGACATTTTATGGTACTACCATAAAACCATTACCATTATGCTATATGTTTAGACTACAAGTGACAAAAGCAACAAAACAGCCAAGCGTGGACAGCTACATTATCGCTGAGTCACCGTTGAAGTGTTGCTCAAGCACTGGTTGACACAGATATGTCGTTAAAAAGCACCGGGAACTGGCATTGTATGGAACAGGGTGAAAAGAAAACATGATTGGTTGACACCGTGTCATTGGAGCACTGAAAAAAGTTTAGACCAGCTCAAAGCGTTATGCCCGTCATGCAGCAACAAGTGTAGCTTGTAGTGTGAACACAGCATTAGGCTACCGGGCGTCCAGCTAATGATCATTTTCATTGTGGATTTGCGTGTCTATTGCTTTTTGTGGCTTTTTCGCCCTAAAAATATCAGAAAATTATGAAAAATGTCCGTCGTAATTTCCAAAAAGTCAATGTGACGTCTTCAGATTGCTCATTTTGTCCAACGAACAGTCCAAAACCCAAAGATAATTAGTAGGATTTAGCCGAATACTAAAATGTGTCAATGTCCGTACTCATGATGAAAGAAAATCCTCTTTGGGTACTAGCTGTATCGGCCAGCCACTCACACAGACACAATCTCTCCACCGTCACAGCCAGCCACTCTGTCCACAGGGATTAACAGCTCGCAGCTCTCACTTAAAATAACTTCAGGTTTAAGCCCCGCCCATTCTGAGTGTGGATACGGATACAGATGATTAAGTTGGTGGAACAGATACAGATGCATCCCTAATATTCACTTTACCGTAGTATAAAACAGAGAAAAACAACAATCTTTCACATTTAACACACATAAATTGCTGAATTTTCTGTTTTTTGTCCAGGTTTGGAGACCACTATGAGTGGAACAAAGTAGTGACCTGCATCCACAACGTCCTCAGTCAGCAGCGCTATCTGGAGCATTACGGAGAGGTCACCATCCGCAACCTCAAAAGCAACGTCTGCACCTGCAAGATCACCTTCGTCAAGGTGAACGAAGCGACTTCCCTTTCCTCTTTATTATGTGTTTGGTTTCACAGCGTATCTCAGAGTTTTAACAAACACGTGTTTATTTTGTTGTAGTCTCGTTATTGGGGTTCAGACACGAACAAGAATGAGGTGCAGGGCACGGTGATGGACCAGAGTGGGAGCGTCATTCACCGGTTTGGAGGTCTGTGGCATGAAGGCATCTTCTGCGACACTCTGCCGACTCCGAAGTGTGTCTGGAAGCCAAGTGAGTCTTAGGACGTGTTCACCGACGTGTTTGTCCTTGAGCTTTTTCATGTGTTGGTCGAGGCTTTTAAATGACGTGAAATGATCAAGCGCTCCCCGTTGCCAAAACTGCTAATCAGCGTTAAATCCAGGCGTCACGTTTGTGCAGCAGCTCACCTGAGAGGCTTCTGTCACCCCACAGATCCCCAGCCAAAGGATTACCTGCTGTACTATGGCTTCTCCGACTTCGCCATGGAGCTGAATGAACTCACCCCGGACCTGGAGCCTCTCCTGCCTCCTACAGACAGCCGCCTGCGCCCAGACCAGAGGTGAGCCGAGCTGGAGACGCTGGTGCAAAGAAATATGCATAGGCTATAATAAAGTGACTGTACATTTAATTTACTGGATTTAGTATTAAGTTACTCTTTAAATTCTTCCTCTTTTTAATAGGATGCTGGAGGAGGGACAGGTGGATGAAGCCGACAGAAAGAAAGATGAAATAGAGGAGTTTCAGAGGGAGCGGAGAAAAGAGCTCGCCAAAAGAGGGCAAGAACATGTTCCACGTTTTTTCAAGTAAGTTCATGTCTTTAATAATCCTGGTTCCTACCATAGACTATTTCCTTCCACTGTACAAAAGCTGCTGTCTTGAGGTTTTGACATCATTTGGAGCCAGAGTCTGCGCAGTAATGATCGGGGGCCTGGAGCTGCGGTATCGAGGTTCCGCCCACACACCCGCCCGAGCCAATCACGAGCCGAGCACGGCTGCAAGCTTGTTAGCGTGAGCCACCTAGCTGCTGTGTTAGCATGACAGTAGCTGTTAATAACTACATTCATGATCAAATTGAAACATGTTTTATCACATGGACGATTATGGAAAGTTAAAGTTACATCTCCTCTCTCGTGCAGCTGTCATACTGTAACTGTTAATTACAGCTGTGAATCATGACGTCACAAGATAACGTCAGATTGTTAATCGGAGTCTGGGCTTTAACTCTGTGGGCTGAAATTGTATTTCACGGTGACATGATATGGAGTACAAACAAAATATACAGTTATGGCTGCAATTTTTCTTATTGATTAATCGTTTGGTCTATAAAAGTTTAGAAAACAGTGTAAAATGCCCGTCACAGTATCTTAGAGCTCGAGGTGACTTCATGCAATGTCTTGTTTTGTCCAACCAACAGTCCAACACCCAACAATGTTGAATTTACTATAATATAAGACCAAGAAAAGGCAATTTCTCACAATTTAGAACACTGGAAATATCAATGTTCTTGCATTTATGCTTGAAAAAAAATTATCAATCAATAAACAGTATTTTGGCGTTCACATACTGTACATGTGTAAAAACCAAAATCAATATGGCCTGCGCTCTCACAATACTCTACAGATGTTGGTCCCCAAGATTAGAACAGAGCTAGGCAAAAAAGCTTTCGAATGCGCTGCTCTTTCTTCCTGGAATAATGTACAGAAGGACCTGAAATTGTCAGAGCTGATTACTAATGTACGGGGGAATTTAAGTCCATTTTAAAGGATAGAGAAAATAGCACTCCTGGTCAATGTGATTGCTCCTAAATGTTTCACTGAAATTGTTTTAAAATTGACCCGTTTCATGCATTACAACTGTTTTTTTTTTATTGCGTATCAACTGGATATTGTGCTCATTCACCTGTAGTGTGTGACAGTTGTATTTGTCTCTTGGTATTGTTTGTGTCTTGGCCAGGTCACTCTTGAAAAAGAGATTTTAATATAATATTAATAATATAATAGCGTGTTTCTTCTTTGCTCCAAGTTGTTGATATCTTTGTGATACCGCAGTTTTAAAGCAACAGCTGTACAAATGTTCTGTTCTCAGATTTTCTCACGATGTTTCTGTGTAAATACGTGAATCGTAGCGACATCAAAGTTTGTAAATGATGATTTTCTTCTTCTTCTTCTTCAGGAAAGCCAAAGACTCCTGTGGACGGGACGTGTGGTTGACTAACGAGACGTACTGGAAGCTCAGAGACAATCCAGGTTTTGCTAACATTGAGAACATAACTGTGTGGTGATGAGACGACACTGACAATCAACGCCAGACACAAGAGAGAGACAGATTGATAAGTATCCGTGGTGGATATTTGTGACAGCATGTATGAACCGCTCTGACTAACGTGCAGAGTGGAGACGGTGCTGCTGGTCTCTTCTCGTTCCTTCTGTGCTCCCATGACTGGTTCATGGGAACGCTCAGCACCTGGTCGTCCCATCAGACCATCCAGCACAAGTGAAGAACTTT
Organism: Sebastiscus tertius; assembly: GCA_916701665.1. NCBI lineage: Eukaryota > Metazoa > Chordata > Actinopteri > Perciformes > Sebastidae > Sebastiscus > Sebastiscus tertius. The sequence goes on along the minus strand of CAKAOH010021176.1, from coordinate 59,217 downwards.
CTCATCATGATCAATTTTGTAATGCATTTAAAAGAGAAATTTTAGATTACTTTAATCGACATGTTTATATTTTTGAGGATTTCACAGTTTTCTGCAGAAAAGACTGAATGTGTGACGCACACTCTGCAGACGTTGAAATGAAAATTGCGTTTCTCTATCAAGTTAGTAAGAGGTCTATTACATTAGAGTCTTAAATGTAAAAACATTCAATCAAATCATGTCCTCTTCCTATGATGAGAATAAATGTTTGGCTGTATAAACGGGCTGGATCACCAACAGAGCAAAGCGGGAACAGCCGCAAGGGGGCCTATTGGTTTGTGGTAATTTGATTTATTGCACATTTGTTTGGGAATATGCAAAGTTACACAGCTACAGTATATTTACTACTTATCTAGTTCTGACGTAATGCATATGACGTACTTCAGCTTGGTATCTGTGACTTTCACATTACTGAGAACTGAGTATGAAGATGATTATCACCTACTTAAAAGAGGTCATGATAAACTTTAAGACAGTATCTGTCTAAATACTTTGATCATTGCTAACATCGATCAGAAAGTGGTGCAACGTCTATTTGATTTTTTTGAACATGTAATTTATTATTTAAAAAATAACCAATAACCAACATATACATATTTAAAAGAAGATATTATACTGTATTTTTATGTCATTTATAGTGAATATCCAGCTGGTTGGAAACATGTACATCCTGTATTTATACAGTACATTAAACTGTCGACATCACTACTGGTTTCTGTGGTATCAATTCATTTTCATTATAACTGCACTTGAATGTATAGTTGATTAAAAATGATATTACAGCACAAATGAATTCTTGATAATTGTTTTCATTAAATTATATGCAGCTTTTCTTTTTTGGATAAAAAGTTCTACCTACATTAAATAATCATCAAAACAGACCGAGATTTGTCATGTGTAGGCTTTAATCTCATGAATAAAAAAACAACAATACAATACACAATTATGCCACTTTTGTTTTTAATAAATAACAGTTTTTCACCATTCAGAAATCTCCATCTTATTTTTGCAATTTATAAGCTCTTATTGAAAGAGTCGAAGGAGGAATTAATGCTCCCTCGACATAAACAGTGCACATGGATCACACACACAAAAAAAATAACATGCTTGAGCTTTTCTGGTCTCCCTTCTTCACTCCTCTATTTCTTTATTGTACAGTAAAATCTCTGGAAATACAGTTCCCACACAGTCTTATTCTCGTACTGAGGGGAAATGTGTGTTCAAGGGAAACACAGACTCATGGGAAACGGAGGTATTAAAGGTTAAAGGATCAGGGATTGACTGATTGTAATAGCTGAGATTATCCAGCAGGGGGCGTTCCTGAGGCGTCTGAAAAGCATTTCTTCTGCTGTGAGATCTTGCACCCGTAGATGCAGGAGTGAACCACGTACAAACAAACCACAGCACATTAAAAATAAATAACTGACATCGTCCACAGGCCAGTGATCACATAAAACTTAGCTTTCATTGTTTTTTTTTTTTGCAATGCCGTCTTTTAAATTCTAATTTACTTTCTATATTAATTGCACTTGAAACAAGAATTGTCCATCATGTCATCATCACCTCCATCGTTTCCTCCGACGGATGTCAACATAAACATTAAATAGTACATCTTTTGGAAATGTTACAACATCGTACAATATATCCATTCTGTTTTCAGCATAAAATTAACACTTCATTGCCATCTTTGTTATTTAAATGTTCAGGTAAAGGACTGAGCTGTCACACAGTTTGTCCTTTTTTGCACCAACATCATCGTTAAGACCATTTTGCCAAGTGAAACAATGTCAGGAGTCCAATCCCCCAACACAACCTTTAATTATTGAACAGACAGCAAAACAAAAGCTGGAAAATTGTCTAATTATTTGGATTTTTTTTCACATTTGTTCCATTTCAGTTTCTGTTTTAATTTCCCAACATGAAGGTCTTAACGTCCTCTAACGGTCCTCTCCCCACTGCCTTCACACTGACTTCTTAATTAGCCTTTTTCGTTGGCCTAAGCTTTATAAATTTAAATATAGTGAGTCTAAAAACACTCCGACCAGTAAAACACCCACTGGTCCCTAAACCCCCCGAATTCTTAGAAGAAATCCAGACAACGTGACCTCAGTGACTTCAAATGAGATGTTTGGTTGCGGTTGATATGTACTTTGATCACATCCTGTTTTTTCACTTTGAATAGTTCTAGGAAATATGCTTATATTCACTTTTTTGCTGAGAGTTAGATGAAAAGTTTTCTGTTTGTACAATAAAAATGGAAATAAAGCAAGGAGATGTTTAGCTTAGCTTAGCACAAAGACTGTAAACAGAGTCAAACAGCTAGCCTGGCTCTGTCCGAAGCACCTCTAAACTCACACTTTAACACTTTATAACTTGTTTGTTTTAATCTGTACAAAAACTGAAGTGTGAAAATGACAATTTGTGCTTTCATGACAGCTTACGTGTATTTCTTGATAGCTAATTTTAGGCATTTAAAGAATGCAGATTTATTTTTAATTTCATCTCCTCCCTCAGAAAAGACTAAAGTAGCCGTGCTCTGCACCGAGCGAGTGCCTGTCTGTCGCCTCCAGTGTTGTCCGAGGCCATTAGCACACCTGGTGAGGAATGAGGAGCAGATCTCTGATCAGCGCCGACTGCTGGCCTCACTCTTCATTTCTGTCACCGAGGCCGTGAGCCGGGACTCTTGTCAGCCCGGTGTCACGACATGATAGGCCCGAAGACCAGGGGGGAAATTCAGAGTGTCTGTCTGGTCACTTTGTGCTTCCTGTTTATGGTGGCGGTCTGAGGGTGACAGTGCCTCGTCTGTTTACCTGTACAGGTGCATGTAGTCGTTGTGATTGACCCACTTTTTTACAGCACTGTTGCTCCGCTGCTACTGTGCATGTTTGGGGAAAACCTGCAGCACCAAGAATATTAAGATGTTGAGCTGAAGTGATGGTTTGAAATTGACTGTAGTCTAATCTGAATACTGCGATGTGTTCATGTCCAGTGGGTGCAGCCAGTTTGTGTGTGTGCTATTAAGCTGTCACACTTCCCTCTGCCAATACTGTTTTCCAGTTACGTCGTTATTGATGCTGGTATTGATCGTGGGTTTTATGTGTGTGTGTGTGTGGTGACAGGAGCGTTTTCACATCCACTGACTGCAGCAGGGAGCTGGCCTTTGTTATAGTGAGGCCTTTTTCACTCTATTGGAGCGTCCAGCCAGCCCGTTCTCGTTCCCAGGGCGTCAAATACTGACGTTTTGTCATCTGTATGTGATGCACCACGCTTTCAAGTAACTCCAATGTAAACCCATCGGCGTCAATATTAAACGCTCTGAGAAAGTGGTGTGGAAGTGTGGTGGACGAATCCAACAAACACAGGGCTTTCATCCAGGAGGGTGCTGTTCATATACTGCTGTTCTTATCCCATGTGAAACCAACAACGAGTTGTCTTTGTGGTCACAACGATAAGTTTCACTTTCACGTCACCACCGTAGTTAAGTTTCAATTTCTCTTTACAGACGTAGTCATTTTATGCCAAACCATGAGTTTTTTTCCCTAAACTTAACTAAGTGGTCCGCCGCCGCTTGTATCCAGCTCAGCCTTACAGATAGGGTGAGGAGCTCAGACACCCAGAGGGAGCTCGGAATAGAGCCGCTGCTCCTTCGCGTCGAAAGAGGCCTGCTGAGGTGGTCTGTGCGTCTGATCAGGATGCCTCCTGAACGCCTAGAGAATTTATATATCTCGTCTGGCCTGGGAACGCCTCGAGGGGAAGAGCTGGAAAACGTTGCTGGGGAGAGGGACGTCTGGAATTCCCCGCTAAGCCTGCTGCTGCCCCGCGACCCGGTGGTTTCATTTGAATTCACACCTTTAACCACGTGTTTACTGTGACCGTAGTGGAGCTGGGTAGCCTAGCGTGTTAAAAAGTGACGCCAAGGGTTCCTGACAAAGCGCCAGTATGTGACGAGTTGGGATGTGAACGTGTCGGTACGGCTGGCTGGTTGTACAAATGTTTTGTTACATGTCATCAAAGCTGATGCTATATGGAGCTACCAATGAAGCTCTATGATATAAACATCTGTTAGTGAGGTCTGAGGTGAGATTTCATCGTATTAACCAGCATTTTAATGTTGACTGTCTCTGTGTTTGGGACATATAGTGCAAGGATTTAATCCCATTACAGTGCAAACAGAAATAGATTTGCAAACCCCCACATGGGCAGCAGGTTAGTATGAATGTAAATTGTAATCCCAGATTGAACGTTCATAGGAACTTCACAGATATAAGCTCTTCTTCTTACACCTGTGAGATATGTTGGATTGTCTCCAGTTACTATTTCTGCTGTTACTGGTTGTCCTCGCTGGGTTGAATTAGATTAGCGGTAGAACATGTGCTTGTTAAACCGTTTTAACCTCCTGACATCAGTTCACTCTGGCCTCGGCACCGTCGGCCTGCAGCGCTCCTTTAACGCCACCGGTGGGCGCTGCACTAAACCTCTTGGGCCAGATTGACTGTGTGTGAAATGTGATTTCTGCTCCGAATCATCAGGGGTAAAATGACCGTGAGCATATTGTGAGAGTATGTGTGAAAGGTTGAGGGTGAGAAGGAAGAGACAGACAGAGACAAAGACGGAGTGTTTGATGCAGAAAGAACAGACAGATTTCCTGCAGGCGTCTGTCAGCAGGCAGATATGCAGATCCAGATGTTTCAAAGGCTTAAAGTCACAGGTCTGTTTGTCTGTATGGTGTTTATGTGACTGGAGGGCAGATCCCCAGTCACATCCACTTCTGTTCAACTCTAAACTTTGACAGTAACCTTGGAAGTTGTTCCTGTAATCGTTTGACACTTTGAGAGGGGGCTTTATAGAGAGGCTGGCCACACTGTGACGTTCTGGTATTTGGTTCTGGTTCTGTTCCAGCCCTTAACTGGACAGACTGATGCATGTTCATGAGGGCGGTGTGGAAAGACGCTGTGGGAGACTTCAGTGGGTGTAATAACCGTAATAGTCTGCATCGCTGTCCTTCTCGCAGACCTCTCCACTGCGCGGAGGCGGGGAGTTTTCAGTGCTGGACGTGTACGGCGACACTCTCCTCTTCTTGTTGTCCCCCACGCCGCCCTCAAACAGGCCCGAGTCGGCCGAGGTCGCTGATTTCACAGAGGGGGGTTCGAGCCAGGGGTCCTCCACCACCACCTCCACAGTGTCTTTGGGTTTTTCCTGCAGCAGGGGCGGCTGCAGTGGCTCTAAGAGCGAGGGCGCGTGCAGCCGAGGGTTGCCAGGTGACGTGGAAGAAGAGGAGGAGGATGAAGAGGATGATATGGGTCGAAACCAGCCCAGGCTGGGGCCAGGTTTGCTCGGGTGGCTGAGGTACTGAGGGGTGGGCCGGCTGGTGGTCCAGCCTGCTGAGGTGGCTCCTGATACGGACACGCTGGTAGACGCAAAAGGGTGATCTGGGTAGTAGCTGAGGGCATGGTGAGCGGACGTCTGCAAAGGGAAGGGCTTGTAGAACCCGTTTCCGGAGAAGTCCCCCTCATAGGAGGAAGTGAAGTCAAGCCGGTTGGCGGCCACACCCTGCTGGGGCGGCAGGTACCAGCGGCTGTGAGGACCGGGGCTGGAGGACGGGTCTTTGTGCTGCTGGCCCATGCCGATGGGCTCGCGGCTGAAGAAGCGTCCCTGGGGCAGGGGGCTCATGTACTGCTCAGAGAGGTAGCCTTGGGGGTAGCAGCTCCCTGGCAGCAGCTGCTGGCTCTCTGTCGGGGAGGGGGTGAGGCGATCAGAGTCGGGAGGAGCGTACAGCCTAGGCAGGAGGGGAAGAGAAGAGAGTGTGAGAAAAGAAAAAAAACAGAAGAAGGTGTTATTTCCTGCCCAAACCTCAAACTATCTATCAACCATCTCACAGCCCCTCACACCCTCTCACTGCAGCGTGCTCGAGCAGCGCAGTCATTGCATCTTTTCCAATATCCAGCAATAATACACGCTCAGTATTTAACGTGAGAAAATCAAATGTCCTCTCTAACAGGAAAGTATTTACAGTAGTTTTTTACAAATAAAATAATTCACTTACGTGTCATAATTGTCGCGGAAACCTTTGGCGAAGGGGTTGTGGTCTATTTTCAGCTGAGTGATCTGTGTAAGGAATAGGAGGAGGGCAATGAGAGAACGTGGGCACACGAAACAGAGAAGGAGTGTGCAGCCACGTAAGAGAAACAAGAGCGGAGGTCACTGACTAATAATTAATGAGCATTACATGCAATTTGTTCTCTTGTTGTTGGAAAGTCTTCATCTTTAGCACCATAGAGTGGGCACACACACAGAAACACACACATATATATACTCTATATATACATAATGATGGAATAAACATGCAAACAGAGCGAGGGTATTTGGATTCTTCTGAACTCTTCTTACACATTGTATTTGAACAGCTGTTATAGATATACTATATAGAGCACAGAGTGAGCTGCGGTACTCAGATCAGCTGAGGTGAGGTGACTCTTAGTTGAACTTGTGTAGTAACTCACGTCAACACTTACAGTAGATTGTAGGGATGTCAATTAGTGTGTGTGCATTTTTGATGCACGCTGCATGCATAAACCAGAAAGCTTCTATCTGAAGCATGAATCATTGAAGTCGAGACCTCATTAAGATGCTGGATAAGAGATGCTCTTATGAAATCGGTAGTTCTTAAATTTAAATAAATCAAAGTAACAGATCCCTACTTGTTAGTGCAAAATGTGATAAAAATACCAGCCCGTTCTCATTCCCAGGGCGTCAAATACCGACGCACTAGACACCCTTTAGTGACAGTATGAGACGCTTTCCATTAACTACAATGTTTTCCCATCCGCGTCAATATTAAACGCTCAGAGAAAGTGCTGTGGTGACGTAGTTTAAAGAGCGAAAGAGACACACTCAGGGCGGTGGGGTCCAGCAAACACAGGGCTTTCATCCAGGATACCGCTGTTTATGTTCTGGCCTTGCATTAAGTTTCACTTTCACTTTAAAATCAGCTGTTCATTCGTGTCCGAGTTCACAACATCAAGTCACGTTTGCACTGTAAAAACTGAATCATTTTAAGTCTATCCATGTTTTTTTTTTCCCCTAAACCTAACTGAAGCTGTGCAGCACGATTTTATCCCGTTTCTGGCCTGAATTTTGAGCCGCACGACTCATTTTAGAGTCAAAACGAATTTCAGCTTTGTTGGGCGTCACTTGCCGTGCAGTGTACAGAGGGGACCGAGGACCAATTAACTCCTCCCAACCGGCCGTTGGACAGTCAGACGTTTCTGACAAGTCAAAAATTTTGGTTGGCCGTCCACAGGCTCTCCCACAGGTGATGCTGAGCCATGAGCCGATTCCCCAATGCCGGTGCGTTATTTCTGATTTTTTTTTTTACATTAATCGGAGCGTAGCTGTCAAGATAACAATGTACAATAGATACAGTAAAACGTACCTAGCTTACCTACAATTCTCTCTGCAAAGTGGACAAGCCATACTGTAAATGTCCGTATACGCTGGCGCCACTATTTTTTAGACTTTTCAGCAGACAGGATGGCAAAGATGATCAAGGCAGCACGTTTCTGCCTTGGTATTATTGTGACCCGTATAGATCTCTGCTAGCAAATAAACTTTACCTGCCTCGGAGATTTCAAACCAGTCTTCATTGACAACTGTCAACAGCCAGAACGGCCTTCAGGGTCCCACAGGCCGTGTTTTTTTCAAAATTTTCCGCGTACAATGTGAGCACTCAGGTCGTGGCTGACGATCGGACCGTACAGTGTGAGCACATAAATCGTGAGCTTTGGCTTTACATCACAAACGATCTACTCGTACAGTAGGAGCAGGAAGTACAAAATAACATTTCTAAAATTGTGTATTCCCAGCTTTAGTGGTTTTGTTGCCTAACCCTAAGTAAGTGTTTTTGGTTAATTCACAACATTAGGTTGACTATAATTTGCAGAGAAACATTCCTGTGATTGATGCGACTTACGTCTGCGTTCTGATAAGCGGTGACGGCGATGAACTGAGTCTCCGGGAAGATGAAGGTCTGAGCTTTGGATGAGAGGAAGGGATCCTCGGAGCCGTCCTCCTTCACCTCCACGATGTGAAGACGAGGCTGGTACTTATGGAGCGACTGGAGCACAATCATCTGGAGAGAAGAGGGACAGTTATGTTTCACACTTACAGAAAATAATCAGACAGGAAATGCGAAGAGCAGAGAGACTTGATGTTTGGCTGGAATCAAACCGGAGGTTTTGAAGATGCACTTTTCCACAATAATGTGATTAATTTTGAGTTGGCCTATGTCAGAAACATGATGCACGGTATGCATACAAAGCAGTGGTTTCAGAAGCTCTTAATATGATGCCCGGATACAGGAAAGACGACAGGAAACAGGAAGCGGTACCTGTGCCACATTATTGGTGCTGCCCTTGTTGTTGGTGAGCTTGAGTTTGCTGAAAGACACTTCTTGTCTCATCCAGTGAGCTCCTGTGTTGGGAGAGTCAGGGTGCATGTACATCCTGTTCCCTGTAAGAGCAGAAGCACATCATGAGGAACATTTATAACATTTTGTAACCTAGGAAACTACTAAAACCAGAGTTATTTACACTTTAAGTCACTTGAATCTAACATCAACCATATCTGCAAAACCTGCGCGTTCATTCAAATGTTTGTGCATATTTGAATGTATCCTCCACAATAACGTTCAAATTAATCTTTCTGCTCCTTTTTTAGTGGAAAAGAGAAAATACCAGTTTTGTTTATTAACTGTCCTTCTTGTGAGATTCATTGCAATTTCTTTGCAACTAACGGGGGGTGGAAGAAATACTCAGATATTTTACTTAAAGGAACAGTGTGCAACATTTTAGGGGACCTATTAGCAGAAATGGAATATAATATTTATAACTATGTTTTCTTTAGTGTATAAAAACCTGAAACTAAGAATCGTTGTGTTTTCGTTGGCTTAGAAAGAGCCGTTTATATCTACATAGGGAGCGGATCCTCTTCACAGAGTTCGCCATGTTTCTACAGTAGCCCAGAACGGACAAACCAAACACTGACTCTAGAGAGAGACATTAGCGTTTTTACGTCACCAACGCGCTTGTGAAACTGCGGTAACGTGAGCCGCAGAGTGTAAAACCGTGGTACCGCCAGCTGCCGTCTGTCTTCTGTTATTATTGTGAGGATGGCCTCTGAGTTGCACTCAGCGGGTCACGTTACCGCAGTCTTGGAAAGGGAGGAGTGAGCGGAGGGGTACTCTGTTGGTTGCAATCTGCAACCACACCACTAAATGCCACTAAATACACACGCACACACACACACACACACACACACACACTGTACCGTTAAGTAAATATATAAAAGTATTAGCATCAAAAAAGTACTATTATACATATATATTATTGGTGTAATTATTGATGTATTAATGTGTTCATCACTTTAATGTTGCAACTGGTTAAGTTGGATCTCATTCATTAATTTATATATTTTATATTTATTTTATTATTGTGAATTTATCCATAATAATACATCATCATTTATTTTATTTTATTTTGTACTAATAATCTGCAAAGTAAATAAAGGTATCAAATAATTGTAGTGGAGTAAAACGTACAATATCTACCTCTGAGATGAAGTGGAGTAGAAGTATAAAGTAGCAGAAAATGGAAATACTCAAGTAAAGTAGTAAGGTATCGCAAAATTGTACAGTGAATGTGCTTAGTTACTTTACACCACTGGCAACTAACGCGTCACAGTGCAAGCAGTACAATATATAAACCACAGCACATTCAACAGCTGCAGATATTGTGGATGTTACTGATAATATTTGTTCAAAACAATAAATCACTTTTATGTGGCGGTCAAGTGGGAGGTGAGAGGCTGCTGTGAAAAAAAAATCATATTTCACTTAAAGAAAAAAAAATGTGGTTGAACTGAACGACTGCTTTCTGCCAACAGGAACGATATTTGTTTCCATCCCTTTTATATTCGATGTGTTCTTATTGCAGGATACAATCTCGGCGCCATGATTTTTCACAGCATTCACCACAACGACCTGTTAACCTTCGACAAGTGCACCACATAAATACACTATTAAATCTAATTGAGTAAAGTTGTTTCACCACAATTTCCACAACTGTAGCACATCAGCAGTCACCTTTCCACAACACCTGGCACATGTGTGACAACACCTAGCATTTATATGATTGTGGTTAGCCTATCATCAATCACACACTAAATATCGTCTTGGTTTACTTGCTGTTGGGTTTTTTTTTTTACTCTCTGAGGTGTGAACAGGAAGAATACTAATGAACAGAGGTGATAATAGTGAATGGAGGAAGAGAGAACAGGGAGGAGTAAAACCTAATCCATGTTCTTTTAAGAAACTGAAAGTCGAATCCAATGTGGTCTATATATAAGAACCCAGGAAATGTGTGGCTGAAATGAGCACTGATATGTCACATTATATCTGGTGAGATCCTGAAGGGGGGTGCATTTAGTGACTAATTTGAACACTTAATGTAAGTTCAAATAGGAAAAAAGCACTAACAAGATACTTGTGGACACCACAGATGATGGCAAAGTGGAGTCAAACCAGTTCAGACATGTTCGAAAGAAAATGTGAGCAATCAGACTAAAGTTTTCAGCTAATGTCCGAAGTTATATTGATTGTAAAGACGTGTTTGGTTCCCTTAAAGACGTCTTCCTTCATGATATTTCCAACGATCCCAATGCAGCTCTTCAAATGTCCCGTTCCAAGACGCTTCGAGGGATGCTATTAAAACCACGTATCTCCAAAATGTCAACATGACAATGCATTTTTTTTAGATAATCCAATATGTTCATAAATAATTTATTTGGTTAAAGAAATAAAAGACCAGTAAAGAAACAGTTAAACCTTCAGTGTGTCGGCAAAATCTAAAAATCGGAGATACAGGATTTTCATCGAAACTACAGCCCGACTGATACTAGATTTTGCAGACTGATATCAACATTTAAAAGCTTAAAAAATGTGGATTATAATATATCGGCTGATATTATTTTTTAACATAAATAAACAACATTGATACAAATCCTGTAGATTTGTTTTTTTAAGCAATATGCGACTAAGATACACACTGAGATTAAAGTTGACATGAATTCCTGTCCTGCAATTTCTTGTTACTTATCGGCCTAGATATACACTGCTATGATATATCTGCAATAAGCTAATATGGGTCGATATATCAGTCTAGCTCTTGTAGAAACCTTATCCTCCATCATACAACATCAACAAGTCAACCTAATGAGATAGAGCTGATAACATCTGCACTAAGTCACCTAAAAGGCCAAACTCTGATGAAATGAGGTTATTTAATCCGTCCTACACGCTCTTAAACTCCTTCCAAGCCCAACATCTTCTCATGATATCCACTTCTTTTCTGCAGCTCTGTCCTTCCCTTCACCCCCCCCCTCTGCATTGCTATTCTCCATCTATCCACCAGATGCCCTCAGACTTTCCCACCTGTCACCTGACTGCCCCGCCCACCTGCTCATCTGCTCACCTGTTTCCCCTCATCAGCCCTGCAGTAGCCAGCCCATTTCCTCTTGCTCCCAGCCATGTTGCCTTTAGATTTACAGCCATATGAATGTGATCTGTTCCTGCTTCTTGTTCCTGACCTGCTCACCTGTCGTGCCCCTGTGGGATTTGTTTGACTGTCTGGACATCGGCCATCCTGTTGCCAAGTTTCCCTTCATCCTCCCTGCTTGCCTGTGTTTGAGTCTTCCTCCCTATAGGACTAATCGTGTCACCTACATGCATACAGTCAATAATCCCCACTTATATGTTACTTCATATATATTGGGTTCTTTGAATTGTTTTTATGGATTTATAGCTGCAAAATGGATCAAGAAAAACTGACGTGTGAATGTGAAAATGTGTTCAAATTGTACTGTACAGAGACTGAAAAAAAAGAAATGTAAGCAACCGAAAATAAATTAATGTCCTGTGAATTTAGGAGTGCTGCTATAAATATTCTGTTTGATAAAACTAATATAATCTACTGCAAACTGTAATGAATGTACTTGTAATTTTAGATGTTTCTCTTGGACATGAATAAGCTCCATCATCAATCAGAAGTGAAGCCAATCTGTCTTTAAAGGTCCCATGTCCTGCTCATTTTCAGGTTCATACTTTTATTTTGTGTTTCTACTAGAACATGTTTACATGATTTAATGTAAAAAACCCCTGTATTTTCTTCATTCTGTCTGCTTTAATATACCTGTATTTACCCTCTGTCTGAAATGCTCCGTTTTAGTACATTTCAACGGAATTGCAACAGAATTGCGTTGCCTGGCAACAGCTTGGGTCCATGTTTACATCCTGTCAGCTGATATCATTCACATACACTGCAACAGGAATAAACTGGAACACATTTAGAATGTTTACGTTTAAAACCGTGTAATGGTCTAAATATTGTATGTTTGTGACATCACAAATGGACAGAAATCCAAACGACTTGTTTCAAACGTACAATTTCTGAATACGGGCTGTGTGTATTTCTCTGTATGTTGAACGCTTCGAAACTTTCAAAGTATTTATAAAACACTTAAACCTGTTTTATAATATAAAAGACATGACAATGTTACTTTTTACAATATGAGACCTTTAAAGGAATACTTCACCCACTAATATAGACTTTCTGTGCTGTTTACTCGCTCCCTGCAGAACGACCGATGAAGCTGCTGAAACCTCTCAGACTAGATGTGCATCATGATGCATGTCTTGGTTTCTCTACTGTATGCATGTAGGTTTGCTAAATAAACCACTTCCTCAAGATCTCCCATGTTGCACACGTTGAATCTCCGGCTCATTGACCGACCAGGTTTTTATTCTAATCAGCTTTGGTTCGATCATCTATTTTGTGTCAGTATTTGTTATCGGAAGCTCCAGAAAGAAATGTGAGTATGGACTTTATTGTCTATTGTTTATGGCTGCTGGTGGTGAGTGATTATAATTTTTGGGAGAACTTAAGTATTTTGTAAAAGATGGAGAAACATTCTGATTAAATTTTGCATGTTTGTGGTTCCAAATAGCAGAAACAGGTGACAGAAAAACTTAAAAATGAAATTCCATTTGATGTTAATAAAAACTGCATTCTCAGCTAATCACCACTTCAAATGAAGAAATACCAAATGAAAGAGGAAAAAGACTTCAGATCTTTTATTTTAAGTAAAAGTAGCGATAACACAGTGAAGAAATACTTTTATTCCACATTTTACTTTAGTAAAAGTACACAAGTATTAGCACTGAAATATAAAGATTTAAAAGTACAATATTAAAAGTACCAAAAGTAAAAGTTCTCATTATGTAAGATGGCCCATTTCATAATAATATACAGTATAATATATCATATTATTTGATTATAATTATTGATGCATTAATGGTTACATTACTTTAATGTTGCTGGTAAATGTGGAGCTAATTTTAACTACTTTATATAATTTATTATTATATATAAATAATTGATTTGTTTATATTTTGTATTAATAAAATCTTTTTAAAAATGTAGTAGAGTAAAAGTACAATATTTGCCTCCAAAATGTAGTAACATAAATGGAAAGTACCTCAAAATACTAACTCAACTTCCTCAAACTGTATGTGAAAACTACTGAGTTACTCTCTGCCACTGCTCTCTAGTATTTTCTTAACAAGGTTACATTTAGTTTAGTTTAATTTTTACTAATAAAACATGCTTACTGCAGTTTTTAAATCATATTTTAAAGTAATTTTCTAAAACCCACTGCAGCACTCTCTAGTTGGGTTTTAGTGTATTTTAATTAAAATAATTATATTTTCTGATCCTGGAAATGTTTCCCATCATAAAGACAGCAGCAATGGAAAATATGTGTTATGTATTATTATGTGTTATGATTTAAAGTGTACCTGGCATGTTGCCCTCCGCTTTCCCACACTGGACCCACTTGCCGCCCTGGTACCTCCAGTGGTGCTGATCCGCCAGAACCACGTCCACATAGACGTTGTAGTGGGCAGACGGATCCAGAACGCTGATGTTGAAGCTCAAGAAGGGGAACATCCTCCTGGAGAAACACACAGGGGGGAAATATGATTAATCCAACATCCTTTTGTCCACATACATCTATATTTTGGGGGGATTAAGCTGTAATTTGCCAAAACATTTTGCATTAACTTTTTGTGTTGCCTCAAAAATGTAGATTAAGTTGACAGTTGTTAAACGCAGTACAATTGGTTTAAAATAGCTGTACTAAAAATGTGAATAGATGAGGAACAGAATTTGATGCTCAAAGTATTTGTGAATTTATGGAGATAAAAAAATGCATGTTGTTGAATTGTGGTATTTTTTTTTACTAGCATAAATTATTATTGATGAGTGGGGACTGGAGACTTTTTTTCTGCCTTGAAAGACCAAGAAAAAATAAAGAAATACAAATTATATGAAAGCAAAGAGAACCACGATGTTAAAACTGTGAGATTATTATGTGCAGTGGTGAATACTCTTTTATGAGAACTTGTCCTCGTCTGCAGCGGCTGAATTGGACCGAAAAAAGTTGCCAGTATCCTAATTCGGCAGTTGCATGACATGATCATGTGTCTTGGATATATTTACATTTATGTTGGTAATTTATCCCACTTCAAATGCGTTTAAGGCTGTCAAAGTTAACGCAATAATAATGCGTTAATGCAAATTTGTTTTAACTCAACTAATTCCTTTAACGCAATTGATCTTCCGGAGGTTGTAGCAGCTCAGTTTTAAAGCTAGAGTGAAGATACTGGTATCATATAAAACTAGAAAATGGAAGGAATCCATCGGTATCAGCCACGTCATACTAGCTTAAAGGATGATAAATAAATAACGCTCCAAACTTGTGTGTGGAAAAACTGTCATGACCATCTACAAAGGGGTCCCTTGACCTCTGACCTCCAGATCAGTGAATGTAAATGGGTTCTATGGGTACCCACGAGTCTCCCCTTTACAGACATGCCCACTTTATGATAATCACATGCAGTTTGGGGCAAGTCATAGTCAAGTCAGCACACTGACACACTGACAGCTGTTGTTGTCTGTTGGGCTGCAGTTTGCCATGTTATGATTGGAGCATATTGTTTTATGCTAAATGCAGTACCTGTGAGGGTTTCTGGACAATATCTGTCATTGTTTTATGTTGTAAATTGATTTACAATAATAAATATATACATACATTTGCATAAAGCAGCATGTCTTGACAGCCCTAGTTTCATTACAGTACATACACAGTTAGCAAATTAATGTATATTTGGTTAATTAAAACTTTTTTTAGGTAGCTTTTGATACAAAATTGTGCACAAATATAATATTGCATTTATACTCCAAAACAAAATTAAAATATGACATCTGTTGGTCTACAGACTAAATTGCATAGTGAGGAGAAATACGAAGGCATTTTCAGTGCTGTTTTCTCAGAATTACGCTGCGGGTGTTTAGGGGTTCACACCTAGACAAATATCGGAAGTGCCAATATAGCATACCAGCCTATTTCAGGCACTACTAGTCTGACACATTTATCATAGTGATCTCCTGCAAATCACTGAGTTTCGTTGGTCCTTATTTGTGCACCTGATGGTTCAGCAGTCTCCCTCCCACCCCAAACCCACTGTACATAGTGTAGGTGAATATTTAATACTGCTGTTAATAAAAGATGCCTCCAGAAGCTGCTCCTGATTGCTGCAGCTTTACATGTTGAACTTAGTTAAGGCTTCAGTGAGACGAGGTAACCGGGAGGTCAGGGCGTCCCCAGGCGCCACGGCGGCCCGAGAATGAGAGGAGAGGTTACACCGAGAGAGAAAAAGACACACAGATAGAAGACATGGACACTGGGAACACACAACCTCAGACACTTGTGACGGTCTACTTATTCATGAATACACTAAATATGTAGTGTTGATAGAGAAGCACTTAGTGCTGCATGATTACTGAGGCTGAGGCATTGAGCTGCATCATCTTGCAATAGTTTGACATTTTGGAAATACGCTGGACGATAAGGCCAAAAGTGTTATCACAATATGTTTTCATATTAATGGGTGTTGATAATTGTCATGAAATAGCTGTTTATTTAATTGAGCTGTCAGTGGATTCAAATATCTAATCGTGATTAACTTCATGATTGTCCATAGTTAATCGCAAAAATATGCTGTTTTATGCAAATGTATGTTTATTTTTTACTATTGGAAATCAATTAACAACACAAAACGATGACAGATATTGTCCAGAAACCCTCACAGGTACTGCATTCAGCATTGTGGGCATGTCTGTAAAGGGGAGACTCGTGGGTACCCATAGAACCCGTTTTCATTCACATATCTGGAGGTCAGAGGTCAAGGGACCCCTTTGAAAATGGCCATGGCAGTTTTTCCTCACCAAAATTTTGCATAAATTTGGAGCGTTATTTAATCTCCTTGGCGACAAGCCTGTATGACATGGTTGGTACTGATGGATTCCTTAAGTTGTCCAGTTTCATATGATACCAGGATCTTCACTCTAGCTTTAAAACTGAACCCGCTACGACCTAAAAATCACAAGTTGCGTTAATGTGTTAAAGAAATTAGTGGCGTTAAAACAAATTTGCTTTAACACATTTTTATTGTCAACTTTGCAAGCTCTAATATTTAATTATATTACTGTTTAAAATAAACCAGAAGGTTAACTTTGGTTTATACAATTATTTATTATTAGAGCAGGTCGGGTTTAACTTTCAGTTCAGCTGTATGGTAACTAGAATGGGGATAAAATAGTTCAATCATGCGGCTTCTAGACTTTCCAAATGTAATCAGACTGAATTGATGTAATTCTGATAGTGAAACGAGTCATTTCACGGCGGTTGAGACGCTCAAAACAGGTTTTCCTGCTGCAGCTGTAGGCTACGGCAGAGACGTATTGGCTGGTTGTCTGGTGTGTTTGTAGGTAGAAGAAAACAAATTCATAAATAAAGATAAATCTCTGTCATTGTTATCATGGAAGATTTTATCATGAAGATTGTAGAGATGGTTTTATTGCCCGGCCCTAGCTGAGAGGATTGATAATTAATGTCATGTGTTTGCATACAGTATGAACCTACATTGAACTCTGGGTCTATATGAGGCCTCCAGTGCAGCTAGTTGGTGTTAATAAATCAGGGCAACATGTTTGACTTTTGGTCCAGCTGGTTTACTCTGGCTAATAGCACCTGAGGCTATGGAGCATTTGTAATGAGTGATGAGTGATGAGCATCAAGCACCGCCCTCCAACCCCCCTTGTGATCTGTTCAGTGTGAGTTTTACGTTATTAAACTGCACGTCCTGTCTGCAGGATGTTTGCAGCACAACTGCATGTTTTTAAATTCAAGTTTAATAAGTTAAGTGCATTGAAAGAGTTCAGATGGAAGTGATGATTGTGTTTCGGCTTAAATTAGTCACTGTAAAGAGTGCAAAGACTGTACATGAAAAACTTCCTATTCAACGCCCTCTTCTTTCTTTTCTCAGACATGTGGTTGTGGGTGGAACAAAATAGATAAGATCTATAATGTCTACAGTGTTTGATCTGCTGATGCTCTTCTTGGTCAAAAAACAAGGGTTGGACTTCTAATAATAATTCAGTCTGAAACATGTTAAAGGTCCTACGTGCAGGCAGAGCTGTTCAGGCAAAGTAGAAGAACGGTTCTCTCATCTGGATGGAGATTCATCTCATTTATATTCAGCGTGTCCTCCCTGAAGCAGTTTGGTCATTTAGCGGTGTAAAAACTAGTGAGGTGTGTAAAGTGACGATGCGTTCGAGGCTACCGTCAGCAGACTAGCGGCGTCTTTGTTGATGAGGATTTTTTGTGTGTGTGTGCATGCATGTTTGTACAGCAAAAGACACAAGTACATTGTCACATGCTGTTGTAATGGATCAGTTTAGTCTTTATCTCTACAAGAGCCTGGCTGGTTATCAAACCTCAATACGTCTGAAATGCGTCAGTAGCCCAAATCAAAGAAAGTTGGCATTGAATGTCTGGTCGGATTCAGAATTTTTTTACTTGATTTACCTGATTTAAATCAAACTTTTGCCAATTTGAGACTATTTTATCTCGGTAAAGTTCTCATGCTGCTCTTTGTTTTTGGACAACATTTAAAGGAACAGTGTGGAACATTTCAGGGGATCTATTAGCAGAAATGACTTTATTTATGTGCTTTTTTTTTTTAGGCCCAACCATGACATTTTCCCTTATCTTAGTTAAGTGGTTTCCTTGCCTGAACATAACTGCAGATGTTCACGTGGCATACAATGACACACAAAAAAGCTAAAATGTGTACTCATGACACGCAGACTGGCTGTGTAATGTTGTTATTTATAGGCCTTCCCGTGAGACCAGGTTGCGTTTTCTCATATATTAACACTGCTATATTTATTAAAAAACGATCTAATAAAATACTTTGGGTTATTGAATTGAAGAAATTTGATTGCAAATGTCAACATATGCTCTAGGTCTTGTGCGTACTCCTCAAAAAGCTCCACGTGTCAGACTGTTGTGAAGGAAGATTCACTTAGTAATTATATTCTGGATTGTGTCTTTGAATGACGGCTCATTATGTGCATGTGGACTGAACACACACACACACACACACACACACACGGTGGTAAGACAAAACCCTGCCACGAGTGCTCCCAGTCGGGTCTTTCTGGCTACATGGCGAGTCCAGTTTAACAATCAATCATAGTTCTCGCTGAAACCAAATCGTGGCAGCAGCTCTTTAGTGGCTCTCAGAGAACAGGTGAAAGGGCTCTTCTTCCACTGTAGCGTTTTAATACAACTGAAAACAGAAACTGTTCAGCATATAAAAACGGATCAACCCACATACGCTGAACGAGATCTAGAAAGTAGATTTTTCTCCACTGATATTGTCGATTCACTTATATGAAGCCTTTTATAGGAAATCACAACTTTGCAGTGGGGGAAACCATAGAAAACACAACACAGAAGGGTATTTGCATGTGTGGGCGGCACTCAGGGCTTCATGTACAGAGTTCAGAGAGCTGAAAAACACAAAATACATAATGGCGTGCAGTTATTGCCAGTGTGGTGGCGCCGTGGTAATGAGGCATACAGTAACTTTCTGGTTAGTTTGACACGCATTTTTTATTGTTGCACGAATACTTTGCTTCAACACCAGAGGGAATCAAACCCGCAGCTCTACCAGACAGACTCCCTAACCGAGCTGCCACTCTGATTCACTGGAAACCTTGACAGTAACGCAAACCGGCCGGCCGGCTGGCTGGCTGGCACTCCCTCCGCCTGATCCAGGTGTATACGCACATGAATACTCATAACGGTAGTCTCCTCTTCAGACTAAATACCATAGAAAGAGTGTGGTGAACCAGCCAGTAATACAGAGACAGTGCCACTGGTGGTGGTGACATTTAAGAAATCAAAATAAACTGTGTGGATGTTGGGGAGAGAGAGAGGAATGGGGGAGGGTTGGGTAGACAGAGGAGGGGAAACCGCGGGGGGGAAACGGAGGTTAGAGAAAAGGAAAGGGAAAGAGCAGAGGGTGGAGTGAAGGGAGGGGGGCGGTGGAGGGTTTGTCCTGGGGAAGCACGTTAGAAGCAGGAGAAGAGGAACTGGATATTCACCAGGGAGAGGACTTTTCTACATGAGCGCACCCGCTGATTCATCCAGACAGGAGTTCAGGTCCAGTTTTTGTCACCGTGCGTACGCTTGATCGTCTGTGACGAAAACATGCCAGTCTACAGCTGCTGCCGGACACAAGCACTCTTTAACACAGACGCTCTTGTGTTGACTTATTGCAGAGGAATTCAGTGACTAGACATGTTGAAATTTAGAATTTGCAGTGCAGTATGTGACATCTGATAGTGTTGATTGCATGCTTCATACCTCACAAAGGATATGACTATATTTTTCTTATCAACAAATCTGATTAAAAGACCAAAACCAACTATGTGTTAGTCCGTTTCTCAAGACTTTCAGACTTCCCCACAATGTGTATGCCACCTCAAGGCCACCGATTAGACTGTTATCAGGCCATTAAATATCCGTTATCAGTCACTAGAAGCACCATAGATGTGGGTCATAGTAGAGGCCCACTATGTTGTAAAAGTGAAACTTAAAAGTAACACGTTCTAACACGTTGTGAAACGTCCCATTTTGAACACAAACAAAAAGGCTTCTTTAGGTTTGGCAACAAAACTACAACTTCTTTAGGTTTAGGCAAAAAAAAAAACCCCAAAACAGTTAGGTTTAGGCAATAAAACTACAACTTCTTTAGGTGTAGGCAACAAAACTACTTAGTTAGGTTTAGGAAAAGATCGTGGTTTGGGTTAAAATAACTATAACTTCTGGTTTCACACGGGATACGAACGCCGGTCTCCTGGGCGAAAGTCCGGTGTTTTTTTTTTTTACCCAACTACGCAGAGTTTGTCGCTCTTTATACTTCCTGCTTCACGATTACGTGGATTACATACAAACTGACTTTGTGGGATATATACAAATTACAGTGCATTACTTTTCGTAGGTATAGCTACGAACGGTGTATGAGAACAGCCTGAACAGTGAGGCTCATTGATGTGTTTTAGGTTTGTGGACAACAGTGGAGCTCTATGGCACAGTGATACACACAATACTTGTCAGTAGATACATTAATTGTTAGTTTTGGTCTTTTCATGAGATTTGTTGACAAAAATACTTGCGTGAGAAAACTGGCTTCATATTCGGTATCTAAATAATCACACAACAAATTAGCAGTCGATTGTTTCAGTCCTCTCAACCTCAGAGGTTTTATTAGCCCTCTCAGAAACCAAATATAAAGAGAAACTGGTGATAAAATACCATCGTTGAGGCCAGCGGGGATTGGCCTGTGGCTCACAGCGGTGGACCTCATTTATTACAAGAGGTTATTTACACGGTAAGAGGAAGGACACGTAGCTATCAGAATAAATTGGCATTAGATGTTTCTGCGAAAAGCTGCACAGGCACACATAAACAGCTGAACAGGAAGTGACAAGTCATACTGTCAAAACCTTGAAATGGTCCCACTTCTGCTTTTAGACACACACACAGAAGGATAATTAATACACCTTTAAACATTTATTAAAACGACGTCTTGTGATAAGAAATTTGAATTCTTAAATTAGCTCTCTGATATGTTTTAACACAACATTGTACTGAAACGTCTGTAGGCTCAACAGAGAGGACGCCCACTCTAATTTCCTTCATGATGTGAAGTGATAATTTCCAAAAAATGACATACTGTACCTACTTTGGAAAAGAATTTGATTATTCAATGAGTATAAATATAGTTCAAGTTCAAGTTTAAGACCTTTATTTGTCCCAGAGGGGCATTTGGTTTCGCCGCAGAAGCAATAACAACAACAGCTTGACACATAAGATAATAAAAAACACAAGTAAATACTACAAACGCTTAAATACAGGAATAAAAAAGGTGAATCTTTGAAGTACAAAAATGTTAAAGTTAGGACTAAGCAGATGCAGTCCATTTAAAAATACTATATTCTTATTTAAATGATGTACTGATATACATTTTAAGAGAATAAAAGTGCATTATATGTTGTAGAAGAGCAGGAACTTAGAATTCCCCCATTAATGTTGATTGATATGCTTTTCTGTGTAATTCTACTCATAGCAGAACTTCGTAATAACCGTTCTTGGGAACAAAATAAATCAAAGGATTGTTTCCTCTCTGAAAAACTACCGCACATCATCAGACTGATACAGTTTGGACTCAGCGGAGCAGAGAGAGCAGAGGAGCATGATTCCTCTAAAGTCCGAAGTGTTGCTCTGCATTATTTCCCTGAAAAGGTGTTCATGTGGTGAGAACTTAGTCGGTCTTATCTCCTTCCTAGAACTCAGATGATCATGCAGAAGGGTTTGTTGGCATGACTTGTGAGTTATCACTAATCTACATTTAGCTCAACTAAAGCTGTCCAAGTTAACGTGCGTTAACCAAAATTTGTTTTAACGCCACTAATTTCATTAACGCAACTTGTGATTTTTAGGTTGTAGCGAGCTCAGTTTTAAAGAAACTGAAACTAGAAAACCTAATGAATCCATCGGTACCAACCACGCCATACTAGCTTGTTGAGAAGGAGGCTAAAAAACGCTCCACACTTACGCTAAATTTTGGTGAGGAAAAACTGTCATGTCCATTTTCAAAGGGGTCCCTTGACCTCTGACCTCCAGATGTTTGAATGTAAATGGGTTCTATGGGTACCCACGAGTCTCCCCTTTACAGACATGCTCACTTTATGATAATCACATGCAGTTTGGGGCAAGTCATAGTCAAGTCAGCACACTGACACACTGACAGCTGTTGTTGCCTGTTGGGCTGCAGTTTGCCATGTTATGATTGGAACATATTGTTTTATGCTAAATGCAGTACCTGTGAGGGTTTCTGGACAATATCTGTCATTGTTTTGTGTTGTTAATTGATTTACAATAATAAATATATACATACATTTGCATAAAGCAGCATATTTGCCCACTCCCATGTTGATAAGAGTATTAAATACTTGACAAATCTCCCTTTAAGGTACATTTTGAGCAGATAAGAAATGTGAGATTAATCGTGATTAACTATTTTAAGCGATTGACAGCCCTAATTCAAAAGTCCCTTTTTAAATAAATGTGCCTCTTAGAAACCACTGTAGGGAAAAGTTTGACTCATCTCTCCACTGAGCACAGCCCAGGTGTAGGATCAGAACTTTGTTCAAACAGATGAAAAAGCTTCATTTTCTCTTTTCAGTTTTAGTCACTTGATTTCCTTTTTCACTACGTCAGAAAATCCCATTATTTTTGCATCTTTCTGCTGTTTTTCTGTCTTCATTTGTTCGACCTCTCAGACAGAAAGCGATGCTGTGTTTATGTCAACATTGACTCCTCGCTGTGCGCAGCAGCCTCGATGAACTTTGCCTCGGAGTCTAAAACACAGCAGGGCCTGAAATGGCCTCAACTAGTGTGGTGATCTGAATTTAGCTCACGAGATGTGCAGATGAATTCGCCCCCCCTCCCCTTTGCTACAGGCCATCTCTAAGATTTCAAAGCCCAGGTGTGGTACATGAGCAAAACTTCTGAGAGATCAGTGAGGCTGTGCAGCGCAGGCTGAAGAAAGAGAGAATCTAGTCTTTTACTTCCTGAACTTCAAAGGTGCCTCACCTCCTCAGCGTGGCCATCTGAAGGCTCGCTGGTGTTTGACCCTTCTCTCTACTCTCCTCTGGAGCTTCTTTCACCTCCAGATACCTGGGTTTTGATTAACATTGCACACCCTCAGACTTCTCTCTAAAATCACAGCAACATTATTGTAGGAGCCTGAACCCAAGATGAAAATTTAAGAAGGATTTCACCTCTGATATTGAAAACTTCTTTTTCTTTTTGTACTGCTCCTCTGCTCAACTCCTCCAAAGATGTTGCAGGAGTTTTTGTTATATTTAAAAAAAAAAAAAAAAAAAAAGTCTTCATCACTTATTGTGCTGCAGCTCTGCGTGTGAGCGAGCGAGTCGAGATAAAAGAGAAAGAATATGTTGAAATTTTGGTAACATGAGGTTTGTGGTTTTTGCACAACATGAAAATTTGTCTTTTTTCACATGTGGAAGGATGACACCTCCGCGCCCAGTTCACCCATCCCCTTGTTACTGCAGCTAGTTTTTACACTTTAGTGCAGAAAAGTCTGACAAACGAGTGTGTTTGGGGATAGCTGTGTATTAAAAACAAATTATGTCAAGTTTTAATAATTATATGAGAGCAAACTGATTAATGTCTTAATGTCAAATGACACACACGCACACACACACACACACTGGGGGGGAAATTAGAAACACCATAAACTTTCTGCTTTCAGTTTGGACAAACACTCACACACACACATCTACACATGCACACCCTCAAATTTCTAATAAACGTGCTTTATGCAATATAAAAATAATCCATATAACTAATATTTTTGATGCAATAAGGCGAAGCATGGAAACACAGCCTTTTTGCATTTTTTTTCAAGTTTTTAAAAGAAAAGAGAAGAAAAATGTCAATAAATAATCCCAAGAAACGACTTCAAAGAAGCAAAAATGTAATTTAACTGCACTCAGAATATATAATATATATAATATAACAGCAGGTGAACCTAAACAGAGAGTAAATAAACCATGCAGGTCAGAGGGGAATATGTTGCAAGATTTTAACTTCAGCTGAAAAATTTAAATTCTTGCTCTAAATCTGTGAACCATTCAAACTAAAAAAACAAAACAAATGTGTAAAAATAAAATTTAAATATGAGATTCTTTAAAATTAAAATAAAATAAAACAAATGTGTGACTGCCAGACAGAGTGAGGTGTAAATATCAGTGTCCTATTCTGTGACAGCGCACTTGTTTTCTGCTCATGAGAAACCTCTGGCCTGAAACCTTCTGTCAAACACAAGTGTCGCGTATTAGTGAATTAATGCTCATCGACGTGACTGTGTGTTAATGCTCGGTGACCCAGAAGAGGAGCCAGCAGCAGCAGCAGCAGCAGCAGCAGCTCTCCTCTCCTCTATCCTCTCCTCTCCTCTCCTCTCGTCTCCTTTTATCTCTATTTCACTATCACCCTCTCTTCAGTCGCCTACTCGAGATATAACTGAGGTTAAACTATGAAAAAGTTTATCACATCTCCTTTTTAAAGCCCTCTTTCAGTCTGAGCAGATAAGATATGTAAAAAGATTTGGCACTGATTTTAGATTTTGTGAAGCTTATCAATTATTTAAATCACAAGAAAGTGAGTGTTTCACAGATATCTGACAAGAAATAAATTACTTTTTATAGGAAGAGTTATTAGTTCGTGTATAAGTGCCTCAAGGGAGTAAGAAGTAATAATAAAGTGTGTTTCTATCACCACAAAAGAGGTCATATTTAATTGATTTGCCTCCTTTTTGGGGTTAAATTCAAAGTGAAAGGACCCCTGTGAGTTCAGAGGTCAAGCTGAGGTGTCAAAGTGTTTTGCATCAGCTCAGCCTGCAACTGATATTACCTCCACTTCATAATGTCTCTGCCTCATGAAAACCTTTTAGCCCTAAGCTTTTTTTATTTTTTACAAAAAGAAATAACAAAAAATATTAGAGTTTGCTGAGAGAAATGTTTATTAGGGTCAATTAAAACCAAGTATTTTAAATTTTGCAGCACCGTTCCTGAGGTACATTTCAAATAAATCACTGTAAGTAGATTAATTCATATATTCACACTCTAAATATGACTCAGCTCTGACCAATTTTGTGCAAAAGCAGCATAGCGTAACATTATGCTAAACCTGTTCAGAAGTCATTCTCATCAACTAATAACACCTCGGTCACCTGATGATGTGATGTGGTGTTGCAGGTGCAAAATAAAGATGAGTAAACTCTGACCTCTAATCAGTTATCACCACCAGGCAGCATGACACAATGTTGTATTTAGTTCTCAGAAAAAACACTGTTTCAAGTTAAATTGTAGGAAGTTAAGATAAGACTGACAAATATGACAAATATTACAAATTAAATCACTATTATTTCCTCAATCACAACACCTCTTACTAAAAGGCAGGAAAAGGGTATTCAATATAGGCTCTGTATAGCTGTGGTTGTCTGTGCAGGGAATTGAATTAAGAGTATTTAAGGAGCAGATTGTAATGTGCATGCTGTAGTTGTCTCTCTGCACTCATTGCTGTCTTCATTTCTGCATCTGTGTTTTAAATTTCTAGATGGTGTTAATGCATGTGCATCATTTTCTACTGCAGCTAAAATATAATGCTTCTGTAAAGTGTTTGCTAGTGTTGTTCTTTTTTTTAATGTAAAAAGAAAGGTGAAAAACAGCTATATGATGTATCTTTAAACAGTAAATTAACTGTAAAATACTGTGAAATTAATTAAAAATAAACAGTATTTTTCATTAACAGTACAAAGCTGTAAATGTCAGCGACAGTATAATAATGTAAATTTGACAGTAACATAAAGGCAACCCTGCTGCCATCAGGTCTTTACTGTTATTTTACTGGGAACTTCTTAACAGTGCACACAAATATACTATGAACTGTGCTTATCTTTGACCTGTTAAAATCTATAATTGCTTGGTACTTTTTTAAATAGAAAGTGCTTAAAACCAAAAAAGACAGTGCTTAATTTGTAGCTTCAACTCTGAGTTCTTTTAAAAACTTTCCTGTTTGCTGCTGCTGCCTTTTATTAACCCAGATAATGATCTTATATACTGCACTAGAGCTTTTACTCTTGTGTGTTATATTCTATTTTAGCTTCTATCCTAGCCTTTATTTTTATTTCCTAATCATTAATGTTTTTATGACTGTTTTAATTATGTCTTAATGTTCTTTCGCACTTTGTCGCAATGTTCTTGAATGTTTATGTAAAGCACTTTGAATTGCTGAAATGTGCTCTACAAATAAAGCTGCCTTACCTTACCTTGCCTTACACAACATATATATTTATTTATTATTTTTCACCCTTATCAGCAGCTGTAACTCCATAATAATCTTTAACTGTGCAATACTCTGCTTTATTCTGGCATTAAAACTGTATTTATTCATACTGTGCATTTAATCTAATATTCTTATTTATTTACACTATTCTTGCATTTTTACACACTTAATGATATATACTATTTTTCAGCATTAAAATATATTGTTGCTGAAATGTGCTCTATAAATAAAGCTGCCTTGCCTAGAAAGTGCGTAAAACCAAAAAGACACCTGTGCGTAATTTGTTATTTCTTTCCCAAAATCGGACCTTAAGAGAGGACAACCAGCTTTTTGTTAGAGTGGAAGAGTTGTTGTTGAGTTTGTGTGTCAGTCTTACACTTTGAATTGCCCTGTTGTTAATGTGCTCTACAAAAAAAGCTGCCTTGCCTAGAAAGTGCGTAAAACCAAAAAGACAGCTGTGCGTAATTTGTTATTTCTTTCCCAAAATCTTATTGTGTTTGTGAAAATAAGAAAACCCAATAAACATATCAGGGGGGAAAAGAGTGGAAGAATAAGTTGTGTGTCAGTCTTACCTGCCCTGTTTGGTGATGATCATCTCGGTTTGGAACTTGTGGAACTTGGCCCAGAGCGGGTAGTTATTGAGGAGCGCCTGCGTCTTGCCGCACACCTGTAGGCCAGGTAAAGGGTAGAGAGGTGGTCTCTGGTAGCCGTGCTGGAAGCTCACCGGGTAACTCTCCGGTGAAGGAGAGTACAAGTCTTTACCGGCCGGAGGAAACCCGTCTCCTCCTCCTCCACCAGCCGTCTGGATGTAACCCTGCCCGGCTGCTCCACTGAGGCTCTGTGCGTAAAACCTGCCGGTCTGCGCTCCGTATCCTCCTCCAGTCTGGTCCTGGTGGTGGTGGTACTGCAGAGCCAGAGAGTCCTGTCCGCCTGGAACAGAGTCCGGGTAGTAAAACCTGGCGTCCTGAATCCCCATTTTAAACTCTGCTAGATCCCTCTTTCCGAAAGTTTGCGTTTCAGTCCCATTCAACATGCTGAGGTGGAGGTTGCCACCTAAACCGCCCATCTGCAGACGCGCTCCTGCAGTGCGTCTGTGCGTAATGGCATAGGTCTCCACTCCTGCGTCCAGTGCAATAACACATAAAATAAAATAATAATAAAAATCAGCACAGTGTTGTCCTCACCTCTCACTCACATGTCACTTTGACGCTTCTAATTTCAGATCTAAAAAAAATCCCTCACACTGTTTATCTATAAACTTTTTTATTATACTCGAGCAGCTGATTGTCTTATTTCTGACGTGCGTAGATGCTGTGTGTTCTGACACACGCTCAGTTTTTCTAACCTATGATATATACATTTAGCAAAGCGGTCATATTCTGGAGGTGTGTCTGACTCAGAGAGGGAGGATGTGATAGGCTCCAGATATGAAAGACGTCCCACACTAAATCACACAGGAAAACACACACTGCTTAAATATATTTTAGTATAATATTATTTTAAATAAAGACATTCAGGAAATATAAGAAAATAAATGAACTGCTTAAATATATTTTAGCACAATATTATTTAAATAAAAGAACATAACTGATGTCTTAATGTCACAAACTCCATATATGGGAATATTTTTTTTTTGCATTTTCGTTGCACATATGAATAATTCATGTTATTATGATGTTTATTGTACAAATTTGATGGTGAATTAGTAAAATAACCTGCAATTAGGTGATTTAAAACCAACCATAATTAATTAGGCCGATAATTTAATATTATAATTAAAATTAATAATTAAATATGATAATTGATACATTAAATGAACTTGATAATTAAACAATAAAACAGAATATTACGTGTTGGGTTAATGTGTTTTCCGATAAGACGATTCTTTATGTTGTAAATGTTGCTAATTATTACGTAGATTGATTAATTATGGCTGTTTATTTTCGCTAAATGATTCATAGCCAGTCATAAAAATCACTATATGACACTTTTAAAAGCTAATTCGATAACAAAATACCGTAATCTGTTGTTATTTAGTCAGAAATTAAATAAAACATCGTCCCCTCTTTAATGTCGCAGGATATTTTGAGTTTTCTCATGAAATCGATCCGTTTTAGCTTTTTCTGTTCAGACCAAAGTGACACGTTGCATCATCAACGGGATTTTATTTTCATTTTCCATTTGAATCATGAAAAACTGTAGTTTTTAGTTTTTAATACAGACGTCTTATGACCGAGCTAGCTGCGTGGGGTCAATAATAAAAAGCTTTAATTTCATTATTAGGCTATTACAGTTGTGTCATTAAGTGGAAATTAACCCAAAAAATAAAATAATTGTAATTTATGGGCTAAATATCATTTTAGGAAATAAAACTCAAACTTAACTTTTTTTAAATTAATTTTTTAATTAATTAATCATTCTTTTTTAAATTATTTTATTTATCATTCAAGTCATGAAAATAAATGCATTTATTTATTTTGTATTTATATTTATTAAATATTATAGTTATGTATTTTATATATCAAATATTTATTTATTAAAAATAAATTTATTTGCATAACTGTTAAAATATTTCTTGCTTTCTTTTATTTGTTAAAGAAAACCAACTTCAAAAAATCCCTTGTGCAGATATTCATGTCAGAATTTAATGTTAATACAATAATACAATAGAGGAGTGTGTGTCTAAGTCTTTTAAACAAAGACGTGTGTTTATTTAAGTGAAGTAGATTGTTGTTTTTTTTTACAAAGTATAAAGTCCCATAAACAGTCATAACAGACATGAGAAGAAGATCCAGGCAGAAAAACACCAGAATGGTCCTTTAATTACTCCCAGCACAGGCCTGTGTTAGGCCAGAAATATCAGCTTGTTTAAAAGAATCTTACACTCATATATAAATTCAATAACAGTTTGACCTGAATTACTGATTATTGGTATTTGAACTAGTTGCCATTTGTGTCAGCAGAACAGCTCAGAAAGCATCAGGTAAGGTTTCAGTCTCAATCAAATATGCAAAATTGACTTTCACAGACGTGGTTGTCAAAGCGTCGTACAACGCGTCACCAAATCACACATCATCATCATCATCATCATCAGGTCTGGAGGAAGCAGACGGCTTCCTTTTAGTGGCTTGTTTTAGCCGTCACCGGTCAGCACAGCGTGGACACAGAATCAGCCTCATAAACTCAAGTAGAGAAGAGATATAACCCCGAGGTATTAGCAGCTGCATGTGTGTGAGACACACACAACACACACACACACACACACACACACACACACACACACATTAATAGCTGAACCCCCCCTCCAGTGCAGGTATGACACAGTTATCCCCCTCGACACATCCCACTTCCTGTGTCTCTCCTAGCAAGGTGAGCTCATAAGGGCACACGCTGAAGTCATCAGTGTTGACACGGGTGGCGAGAGGGCAACAGTGTGAGCGACACCACCGCCGCCACGGCCAGCCAGGCGTGTTCACTCCCCCTCCACAACCACCACCTCCTGGCTGGAGTCACCGCTTCCTCTCTCCTCTGCTTCCGGCTATACAGCCCCAGGCCATCACCTTGTGAAGCACAATCAGCTCTCATTTTCTCCTGGTGGTGTTATTAGCAGGTCAGCTGGCTCCGAGGCAAAACAGAAACATGCAGGTGTTCTGAATAGGATGAAACATTTTTAATCTGGATGATCCAAATAATCCTCCTGATTCTGATTCCTCAAGAATCAAACCTTCCTGCTGCTGCCTGTGTTGTAAATCAATCTGTGTGGGCAGCAGTTATGAACTATAATCTCCTTCATACGTGTAGACATGAGACGCAACTGGACACTGATGTAAAATCTTGACAACTGTAAAATGAAGCAGTAAAAGCAAGAGCAGTTGGCTTGCCTTCTGCAGGTTCACAGATTTAGATGTGATAGACATCAGCGGACATCTTAACATGTCTTCATTAACACCCGGCCGCTCTATTAAAACAGATGATATTCTGTGAAAAGTGAGACGTGGCGATGATTACAAGACCGTAGGAACTCATCAGCTGGTTTGACAGATAACCAAAGTTTTATTTGATCTGTTATGAGTGACGCTGTGGTTTACATTAAAGGTCTCAGTGTACTTCAGATGAAGTGCTTGTCAGAGGGTCAAACGGTGTCTGAAACCTCATCCACACAAACACCGCTCTGATGTTGGAGTTGGAGGCAACTATTGTAATTGTCAGAAGCCTAAAATCACACAAGAACATCTGATACAAGCAGCAGTCGCCCAGGTGTGTGGAAACAGTTACAGTTCGAAGTTTTTTGACCATCCCCATCTTGTTTTTTTGCCGTTGTCATCTTGGTATCTGCCAGTCGCTATCTTGGTCTTTGGCCGTCGCCATCTTGGTTTCTGCCAGTGGCCATCTTGGTTTTTAATCAATGGTAATGGAGGTAATAAATCAAGTGAGAAGTAGACTCATTTTCTCATAGACTTCTATACAATCAGACTTCTTTTTGCAACCAGAGGAGTCGCCCCTGCTGGCTGGTAGAAAGAATGGTCTTGGTCTTCGGCTGTCGCCATCTTGGTTTCTGCCAGTCGCCATCTTGGTTTCTAACAGTCGCCATCTTGGTTTTTGGCCATCATAGTCTTGGTTTTTGACCATCGCCATCTTGGTTTTTGGCCATCGCCATCTTGGTCTTGGTGTTTGTCATCTTGGTTTCTGCTGTCGCCATCTTGGTTTTTGGCAATCGCCATCTTGGTTTCTGCCCGCCGACATCTTGGTTTCTGCCAGTCGTCATCTTGGTTTTTGGCCATCACCATCTTAGTTTCTGCCAGTCGCCATCTTGGTCTTGGGCTGTCGCCATCTTGGTTTCTGCCAGTGGCCATCTTGGTTTCTGCCAGTGGCCCTCTTGGTTTTTAATCAATGATAATGGAGGTAATAAATCAAGTGAGAAATATACTCATTTTCTCATTGACTTCTATACAATCAGACTTCTTTTAGCAACCAGAGGAGTCGCCCCCTGCTGGCTGGTAGAAAGAATGCCGGTTTAAGGCACTTCAGCTTTGGCTTCACTTTTCAGACCCGGAGGTTGTGCACTGGCTCGTTATACTCCTTACTATAACCATGGATGATTATACAACGTAACTTTCAATAACTGTCGTTTTATATACTACACCACTTGCTCTGACCGAATGCAAAAACCCAAACCATTTTTGGTTGGGCTGCTCCTTTGCTCCCATAAAAATAATAATCATAATTCCTAACTGACTTTGTTTGAATTTTTCTAATGCCCTCATTATTCTTGGGAGTCTCGTACAAACACTTTCTCCTTTCAGATGTCTTTGGATGAGACTTCCTACATAATTTGAGTTCTTCTGAGACAAACTGAACCCTTCAGGCAGGTATAAAGTTTTGAGGTCGACACCGCTTAGTTTACAGCTTGTTCCCGCTGAATCTGCACTGGGAAGGCCCACCAACCCCCATTTGAAACCTGAGGAGGCTACATGTTGCTCTAACTCATGACCACAATGTTCACTATGTCAAACTCATATATGCTCGTCGTTAACATGCACTTCCTATATACTGTATTTCACCAACACGCGTCTGAATGAAAACCTCCTTATAGCTTCAAAACAATAATTACTGTTGTGTTTTTGTGTGATTTTTTTTCTGTTATTCTCCTCGCTCTTCTTTTTTAAGTCAACTGTGCCATTTGGGTGCATAACCTCACGGCCATAAATATCCGCGTCTTGACATCTCGCCGATGTGGGTGGGCATGGCATGTCTGACACGGTTCACAAATCAAACCCAACGTACAGGCTGAGCCTCGGCATTCGTTTCACCCGAGCTCCAGTTTGGTGCTCGTAGCAAGCAGGCTAATAAAATAAAAATGACGTTATCTTCATATGGGATGAGAGATTTATTGCTTACAAGTAAAAATGACTCAGCAGTCTTGATATCATAGTAAAATTTCTCCCGACCTTGATAATTTGAAGTTATCAGGCAGTTGTTCCCAAACATTTTTGCTTATTAACCTGTTTTACTCCCCATCCCTTTGTCTCACAATCCTTCAGATTCATCCTACGACCTCTTGGCCCTCATATATTTGGATTGTCGCGATGTCACAAGAATACGCGAGAATGGCGGAATCAAATGTCACACCAAAATCCATCTTGTTAGGCTTCAAGTAATGCGTTTGTGTCCGGCAAGCCAGACAACGGACCAATCAGCGTCCTGTGAGGAGCTACTGCAGATCCGGCACGGAGAGGCGACTGTTTGTTCTAGACAACAATGAATGAACAACCTCCAGAAGAGGTTAGCGTAGATGCTGTAAGAGCATTTGTAAGAGTATTTCTTTATAGGAAAGAAGAGCAAAGAATGGCATTGAAGCAGATGTTTTCTCCTTCAGTTAGTTTCGCTTTCATTAATTTGATTGACAGATTGTTCATCCAATCACCTGCCAAGTATTTGAGAGCAGAGCTTTGCCTCGCTGCTCCGCCGGTCCCCGCTGGGAGCCAACACCGCCACCGCGCTGCTGGAGGCCAAGGCCGTATTGCTGGGCTCGATGGAGGGAAGGGAGGCATGGGAGAACCAGAACCAGCACTACGCAGGGAAGACTGTCAGAGCCCTGCTGCGGTAAAATGAGAGGTTTTCCAAAGGGGACTCTGGTGCTTGGAAACACTACTGCTTTTGTCCACAGGGACCGCCAAAATCAACACTAAATGAAAGTTTCTTGTAGTAACTTTAATAGTGTAATTTATTTCTTCTTGTGTCTAAAATGCCCAATTGTTACGCCTTTATTCTCCAAAGTTTTGTTTGGTTCCACTGAATCTACATTTAAGTACCAGTAGGAACCGTGAAGAACTTTATTGGTACCCGATTGATACAACAAGATTACACTGAAGACCCAACATATATAGGCTACTTTACGAGAGGAAGTTCTTATGCTACACCATGTTGAGGCGTTGACAAGTTTATTAAAAACCTGGTAAAAATGTGATGAAGCCTGGCTGTAGTTTGCGAGGCAGTGCTGGGAGCAGGTGTTTGGGCGGCGTGAGAAGCAGGCGTGTGGACGTCCCTCATAATCACCGTGTAAACGTTTCTCATTAGACCGACTTAGCTGGAGCTCCTGAAGAACGTCTTCCTGTCTGAGACGCACCGTGGCACTGCTTCATAATTAACGCAACATATGTTTATTCAAATCTCCGCACGGGTGTGAAAGAGGGCTTGAGGAGGCACCACCCGCTGCGGCTGTGAAAACAGAGGGTGGCGGAATTAAGTGAGGAAATGGAGAAAAATCTTGTGAGCTCCAGACAGAGTGAGATAGAAAAAGGTAGCACTTAGTGCTCAACGGAATTCGCACTCGATAGCTCATGAACTCTTGCTGAAGTGCAAATGTATTCCTCAGCAACCCAGAAACAAACAAGCTGCCACTTCCTTAGCCTATAATTAGCTGGTAATCAATGCTGGGTGGGTTTCTGTCCTGTCAGACATCCCCAGCCACCGTGGGGCAACACTAGACCTGCAGCTGTACTCTCAGGTCTCAGATGACAATCCAACATAAAGGACGTTGCGCCGTGTTTTCTGAAAGTGTCCCTTTGCTTATCGGGGCCTGAAAAAACATGGAAACAGGATGAACCGTTTTCATACAAGTTCAAGTAAGGCCACGCAGCGTTATATCTGTGTGTGAGCTTTTGAGGATATTTTGCGAAAAAAACTCACCAGCTCCCCGATCCCCAGTGGAGCTCACGGACATCTCCATTGGCAACATGTGACTCCTCCAGACATTTGCCACTTTCTCCAGGAGCTTGTTTAAGAGAGGGGAGTGTTGTGGTGGGAGAGTAATGGGACAGCGTGCACTCTCTAGTTGGCCTATGAACCCTCGCTAACCCCTATAAACACAGAGAGGCTATGTGTAAGCTTAAGGCAACAAGCAGCAGCTCTCCGGCGCTGACACTCCACAGATACATACGTGACCTTTCAGCCTGGAAATATCAAACTCCTAAAACCTGACTCAACTTCATATTCCTTTAAGTAGCTTCGTTTTCAAGGTCAACACCTATCATAGTTGAATATCAGTCTGGTTTGACCTTTAAAGAGGACATAGCATGAAAAAAAAGTGCTTGTGTACGTACATTTGGGTATCTGGAGTTCCTACCAACCCACAAACTGTGGAATAAGACAACTCAGTCAGTTTTTGTGAGCTGTCTAGATCAGATAACATGTGATTCATCAAGCCAATCAGATTTGGCTCCCCTTCCTATGTCACATGCAGGCTCACCAGAATATATCACCCACAGCTTGACAACTTTGCAAAGGTGCACCATATTTTCCTTACAAGCAATTAAGAGCAGACTGGACATTTTAGGCTTTAAAAAAGAGACAGGTGATTGAGACAGAGGGTGAATACAGGTATATTCAGACAGACAGGATGAGAAAAATGTGTTTTTTGAACATTAAAAGCATGTAAACATGTTCTAGTAGAAACACAAAATACAAGTAGGAACCTGGCAATGCAACACATTCTCACTCCCGACTTGTCAAATAGCGCCGTTTGGTCAGTACCCCTTGGTATCGGAGATCGACGCACAGGGTACTCCTCTTGCGTTACTTTTGGACGGTGTGTCAATATACGCTTGTTACATGCATAGTGTCCTTTCAAAATAAACTTCTGTTTTCACAGTAATTTAGGTTTAGGCAGCACAACCACTTAGTTAGGGTTAGGAAACGGTTGTGGTTGACGTTAACTTCACTGACGTATGACTCACGTGACTCACAGGGCAGCCGTTACTTTTAGTTTCACATGGGACACAAACGGTGGTTTCCTGGGTGAAAGTCCTGTGTTTGTATGACCCATCCATCTCCCCTTCAGCCCTCGCTGAGTGGACTCACACTATTAATACTACGTCACATGCTCTGACCGCCGAGTAACGCCGCGGGTGGGTTTACATTGGAGTTAGTTGAAAGCCCGGTTTGTTGCTTTGAGCCGCTAAAGGACGCCTCTGTGCGTCGGTATCCGATGCCAAGGGGCGCTTACCAAACGGCGGTATTTGACGAGTTGGGAGTGAGAACGGGTTGGGAAATGCGTACGATATGTCCCCCTTAATGCTGCACCAGTGATCAACTAATGAGTACAAAGAGATTCTCATGTTGCCTTTGTCACTTTCCAAGTTTGCAAAATGTAGTTTTGGGATATAATCTTTCTTTTTAAATGCACTCCTATCCAGTAGTCAGTCAGATACAGTATTAAAAACCCTATTATGTGACTGATGCACACCTACTGTCCTAATGTTACATCAGCCACATTTTCGGAGGAAGCTGCGTCTGCACACGGTCTGACTCATGATGCTGAGTGATAACAGACATAAGGTATTGAATGTTGTGTATGTCAGAACTCTCGCTATGACTTTCAGGCATTTCATTTAATCTCTAGGTTTTCAAGAAATCCTTGGTGGCTAATTTTAAACCAATTGAAAGGAACCTACTTTTCCACAGAAGAACCACTTACATCTTTTCCTCCAAAATTACCAGTGCTTTTATCATACGAATGTACTATGCAACACATATAGTGATATTCATTATGAGGTATAGTGTTTAAGTTTTACTCAGCTGTTGGAGGGGATTTTCAGTGATTTAGTATTGCATTTTTATAAAGTTAGAGAATTCAGAAAAAGGAATGGTTAAAGCAGCAGAGAAATGTCCGAAATATTACATCCTAATATGGATCAAGCTTCAAAAACACTGGATCCTACACTTCCCATAATGCAACCTTTTCAGTAGACCCTCCCTGCCTGGTAAATGTGCACATCTTTCAAACTTCACACCCCCAGTTTTTACCGCAGGCTTTCTGAAATAAATCTGTGGTCTGCAAGCTCAATAAGCCAAGATACCCGTGAGGAGAAGATCAACTGTGTTTTACGGTTAGCGGACTCCATTTTTAACCGAACATTAGCTATCGTTGCACACTGTTAGCCCTGTAGTGGAGCTGAAGAGAGTCACCCGCGAGCACGCATGACGTCACATCTCTGGGATTTTCCTGGTTCTTCACATTAAAAGTGGTCTACAGGCTGAGAGAGGAAACCCAGAAAGTAATGGAAGTTACAACCTGTTCACACATTGGCAATAAAACATGTTTATATGCGTAAAAACTTACATACAGTCCCTTTAATTACTGTGATAATTTAATTTAAACAATATGTACAGACAACTATGGATGCATAGGGGAAGTGTACATCATACAAGCACCTACTAGATTTGACAGACTGATGAGCCACCACTCAAATAAACTAGGATCTGACTGATGGCTGGTGTCGCTTTCATGCCAGTCCTTCGCTGTTTAGCTGCTGCTCATGTAGGTTCATTCATGCTGGGCTGTGCATCTGGGGCCCGCCGATACATGGGAGGTCCTACACATGAGCACACAACACTGGCAGCTTTATGTTACTCAGACGGACAGCGCAGTGCACAGCTATGACAAAACAGGGCAGCTGTGCACTTCCACACATTCCTCTGGCCTGCTCCATGAACGCACATCACCCCCCGCTCTCATCAATCTCCCCCCAAAGCACTGCCAGGCTGCCCTTACAGGCTCCAGCACACCTCCCCCCCCATACTGCACACACCTCATATGCAGACAGACTCGCCACCTCAGCCGCCGTCCACTTGCCCTCTTGCTACATTAAGAAATCATCACCCTTGTCAGGTTCAAGCTGACCCCGCTACACTAAGTGCTACTGTCAGGTCAGCTGGTCCAGGGTCAGCTGCACGGCTGCAGCTACTGTCGGGGATTTAATTACAGCTGAATGAGAGGCTTATAGATGGTTGAGCAAGGAGAGCATTGTGAAGTGAAACTATGCAGAGTTACTGACTTTTTGAACGTCTGAGTTTCCCCACCTCGACGTTTTCTGTCTATGACTGAAATTGTGAATGAGTGGTTGTGGTTGTGCAGTTGTGTTTCTATTGGCCGGTAGCCCAAAGTATGTGTCGGGCAGGTTGCCAGCTTATGATGTATGTGTTCATGTGAGTAGGAGAGAGAATATGCGGGTGAATGTTTCCATGATTTTTTACCGAACTCAACCAAACAGAAACTATTCGCTGTTTAAATGTGAAAGAAAGGAGATGATAGAAGAGAGAAAGACTTGTTTCTTACTGAGAGTTAGATGAGAAGATTGATGCCATTCATGTACAGTAGGAGCTGCTCAGACCCCAGACACTTTTAAGTTACTGATAAAGACCCACCTCTTCTCGTTTTCGTTAAATTTGAGTTGAGCTTGACATCTTGACTTCATCTTTCATTGTACTGAAATTATCTGATTAATTACATGATTGTCCGTAGTTAATCGTGATTAATCACACACTTTTTATCTGTTCAAAATGCACCATAAATGGAGATATGTCAAGTATTTAACACTCTTATCAACATGGGTGGGCAAAAATGCTGCTTTATCTTTATGCTGCAAATGTATGCATATATTTATTATTGGAAATCAATTACCAAACACAAAACAATGACAAATATTGTCCAAAACCGCATGTGATTATCATAAAGTGCGCATGTCTGTAAAGGGGAGACTCGTGGGTACCTATAGAACCCATTTTCATTCACATATCTGGAGGTCAGAGGTCAAGGGACCCCTTTGAAAATGAACATGACCGTTTTTCCTCGCCAAAATTTAGCACAAGTTTGGAGCATTATTTGACCTCTTTCGCAGCAAGCCAGTATGACATGGTTGGTACCAATGGATTCATTATGTTTTTCTAGTTTCAGGTAATGCCAGGATCTTCACTCTAGCTTTAAAACTGTTCAACTGTTTAAAACCGAAAAGTGACGCCAAGAGGTGTGACAGAGCGTCAGTATGTGACGATTTGAGATGAGAATGTGTTGGTATTTCGGAGTCCTGCAGCATCTTGTCTTCATGATCTCTGCTCATCCACTGATCAGCCTCTAAAATCTGCAAAGAAATTCCTGAAAGTTTAATGTTTTGTATTTAACCAAGTCTAAAGAAACAGTACATCCCACTCCTCAACTGTGTGCTTATTTGATGCTGCCTGTCTGACTTAATAAAGTTATTTAGGGCATGGAGAAACACAGGATGTTTCCCTTCCAGTAACCAGCTCTGTTGTCTTTGTCTATCCAGAGAGGCAGCTGATGGGCGCTTCTTCTAAAGCCTCATTATCAGACCATAAATCCTGCAGGACAAAGTGTCAGGTGCTCTCAGTTCAGCCGAGGATTTCCACGGGTCCCTGTCACCTATCCAGACAAAGGCAACGTCTGTCCATTTAATAATGGATGGACCCTCATACAGGTTCAGGGCACCTTACATGGTTTGAGTTGTATGTCCTCTTAATCCCACACTGACACTTTGAGAAATGGCTTTATTATCCTTAAAGTTACTGTATCTTAACTGAGAGGACGTTCATGTGAAACCAGCAGAAACATGAGATGGCATATTTGGTGAATTACATCACATTTCCCTCAAAAAGTGCTGTATTTAAGGCTCAACCAAACCTCAGTCAGCCTCAGCCTGTCTAAACAGGAATAGTGAGTTACCAGACTTCAGCTTCAGGT
This sequence comes from Sebastiscus tertius, assembly GCA_916701665.1. Classification (NCBI taxonomy): domain Eukaryota; kingdom Metazoa; phylum Chordata; class Actinopteri; order Perciformes; family Sebastidae; genus Sebastiscus; species Sebastiscus tertius. Next base: position 20,186 of record CAKAOH010021176.1, on the reverse strand, counting down.
CGTCAAAGCAGCCACTCTGCCGTCCTTACATTCACATTGACCCACATTTTCACTGTTTACCTCCGACACCTCTGCTAAGCACCTGGTATATTTAGTCGCTTCACTGGGGTGCATGAAGGGAGAAGCAGAGAAGAGATCATGTGAGGATACATCCAGTGGTTTCTATCCTCTTCTCCTCTTGACAGTTGAGTCTCTGTGGTCCGACATGGGGATTTTTCCCCTGACCATCTCTTAACCTCGACAGCCGTCTTGTCAAACATCTTACTGGAGTGTCATGGCAACAGCTTCATCTTATTATTTCTCAGCACATTTGCACAGCAGTTTGTGAAATAGTCACAAATTATTAATGTATTGATTCGTGTACACACATGTAATATTTGATTTGTCTCCCGAAAACATGCAGAGGAAGTTTTAAGACTTATAACCACTGTTATAATCTTATTTTCTTTTTGAATATTGTTCTCACACGTTTGATTTTAATGTGCGCAAACTAAATACAACTCAAACTGAGAGCTAACGGAGGGCATGTGTCGTAGAAGACTGTAAAATGGAAGAAAATGCATTTAAATCTCACATGGTGGAGGTAAAGGAAGACAACAACATTGAGATGACTGCATGTTGAGATGCTGGTGGATCACGCCACAGCTATCAAACTGTTTCAAAATGGCCATGCCGGTTTTTCCACGTCAAAACTTAGCGTGAGTTTGGAGCGTTATTTAACCTTCTTTGCGGCAAGCTAGTATGACATAGATGGTACCAGTGGATTTCTTAGGTTTTCTAGTTTCATATGATACCTATATAATGCCAGCATCTCTAGCTTTAAAACTGAGCCCGCTAAAACCTAATCTCAAGTTACGTTAATGCGTTGAAGAAATTAGTGGCGTTAAAACAATCGTGTTAAATTTGACAGCCCTAGTTCATTGTTTTCTTTTAGTTTTATATTTGTTTATTTGGTATTTTGATCCTGTTCAGCCATAAAATATACTATATAAATACACTTGTTGACCTGGAGGTTACAGCAAAGAGAGTTAGCTTAGCAGAAAGACTGGAAACAGGGAAATTGTATTTTTATTGTGTTTTTTTGGAGAAACAGATATAGTCAGATTCCAACTTTCTCTCAAGAGATTTAATCAACTTTATCGCCTCTCAAATGAAGATCCACATAAAACTTTTGACATCCCCACTTGCGCCTGAACTCTCAGTCTTTGAAGAACAGTGCCCGAGAAGGTGCAGCAGAAAATTACTTTTGAAGGAAATGTGATCTGAATGCTGTATTAAAATAATCCTGCCCTCTTTGCTCCTTAACGTCCTGCGAGCTCGATGCTGCGGGCCTCGATATTACAATCACTGTAATGAAGCCGGGATTGATTGAATGATTGGCAGCTTGAGACATGTGCGATGAATGACCTGAGCCGCCGACTCCATGCACAAACACAGTGATGGACACGGCGGTTTTAGGGGACGTGAAGCCGTGGAAAGTGCAGCAGGGTTAAAACACAAGAGTCCGGTAGCCGCTGTTGGTTTCAGTTGCTCCTGGGCGAGCGCTGGCATTTGTGTGCGATGTGAATGTATTTGTGTATATGGCTTGAGTGGCAGGAGGCAGAGGGGCGCTGCTAGCGGTGGTCAAACACAACAAGTGTAGGAGGAGGAGGAGGGGGGGGAGGTGTACTGGTACTGAGGTGGTGTGTGTGTGTATATATATATGTGTGTGTGTTGGGATTAAGATCAGACACGTTTAGCTGGACACGTTGGCTTTAAGCGGCGTTTCAGCTGACAACAGCTTGCCAACCAGAGGTCTTGCCTGCCACCGCCACCGCCACCGCCACCACCGCAGCCCTCTGATTCATCCGGCCCTATCAGTCCACTGCTATCTGTATCAATCATTAGAAATCATTTATTTTTAGTGGGATGTGGCCTCTCGCCCTCCTCGCTGCCCTCTTGCCCCCCTGCGGGCCCCCTCTGCCTCGGAGCCCCTCACTAATGAGTGTCAATCTGGAGGGCTGTGGCACTTTTACTGCAGACACCTCCCCTGACAAACGCAGGGCTTCAGTCAACATGAATCACGCCAATGGACGCCAGCAAAAGTGACAACCGTGCCGTCCGCCGCCAAAAAACCCCTCCCTCGTTTCCTCCCCAGCCTTTTAAAAGTTTGTTCATAAAAGCCAGAGCAGCTTTTTGTATTTTGTTTGATGGATTCATTTTCACTGCTTGATGAAGAAGACTAAGTGTGTGTCTGAAACCGCTTCATATTCACTATATGGTGCACTATATTTACCCTCCACCATTTAACTTGAATGACCAAAACCTGATTGTGAAATGTATGCCATGCTAGCAGCTCTGTGAGGGTGCAGGGTTAAATGCGAAATCCAGCATGCACACAGTGACAATATTAACATGCTGATGTTTAGCAGGTATAATGTTTACAATGTTCACCATCTTAGTTTAGCCTATTAATATAATAATACTACTAATCAGCACAAAAGTCAAGTCAAAATGTATTTGTATAGCATATTTAAGTGCTGAACAGGCACAAAACACAAATGAATACAAAGCAAATAACTATAACATAATAGCAGTAAAAGAATTGCAGCACAAAAAGAGATGATGTCAAAGCGTCAAGCTTAACTCAATCAAACGGAAACGAGAGGAGGTGGGTCATCAGCAGCGAGGTAAATGTGTCTGTAGTCTGAGCAGTTTCTATATGAATGTGTTCCAGAGATTAGGGGCCGCCACCGCAAAAGCTCGGTCGCCACTGTTTTTGTGTCTAACTGTGGTGACAGCCAGGAGCATCTGATTGGTCGACTTCAGTGCTCTAACTGGAGTATGAAAGAGTTCAGCTAGATAAAGTGGCACCAGCACATTTACAATTTGTGAAAAACAGAAATTACAGCTGAGGCTGAAAGAATGTCATTCATTTTGCAGGTAGCCTATTTGGTCAGAAACTAAAGAATTAAATAAATTAAACTTTCAACGACCTGGTGTTGGCTCTAAATGAAACGTTTCGGGATCACCAAAGTCTGTATGGTTCATCCTCTGGGGAACATGAATGTAAGTACCAAATTCCATAGATGTTGAGATATCTCACTGGATAACGGCAAATTTATACCAAGCAGCGGCAAACTGTGGCTCGCTGCGATATTTACATTTGTCTGCGTCCAGGAGGTGTACTCATGTGTGTCAGGCGGGAATTCTTTGTAACATAGGTCAACATGTAACGAGTCACAGGATCTGTTTACTGGTTGGCCTCTCTGGCCGCACTTCGCCGCTAAAAGTTAAACTGTTCCCAACTTTTTGTTTTTGGCCGTAGAATCAAACAGCTGCAGCTCGCCGATCTCTGTTGTGAATTCAGCATAAGGAGTTAAATTTGACCTGCTAATGGCGCTAGATGCAAAGTCAGGAAGTCACTGAAGTCATGAGGATTCATCCCCCTGGGCATCATGGAGGATATCTGCACCAAACTGTTGAGATAGTTCAACCTAAACTAAAGTGGTGGACTGACTGATATTGGCGTCCTGACGTTGTGTGGCGAAAAACAATTTGGATACAACAACATAAACATAGATATTGGCGTCCTTTTCTCACATCATAACATGGTTTGGACATTTACACCAGGCATAAAACAATCCATGCATCAGCTGTGGAGGACCTCGGCTCAACTTGTGTGGTGCTGTTTGTTGTATTGATAGTATTGATGAGGTCAAACTCCGGTCACTATTTAGACCACAGCACCCCCCCGCCCTCTCCGTGGGATGCCTGACATGACTATTTGAAGGCTGCCACTCTGTGTGACGTTGTCATGATGGTTTGTCATCACAGCATCACACTGTAGTTCAGCATTACGGTGCTTTAATGGACCTTTGTCTTGTATAAATTAATCTGTTGCCGTTTTAAGTGAAGCGTATGTGTCTATCCTCTGTGTTCCTTTGATTCTCGGGACGTCGGCGTATTCTAGTAACCCGGCCGACGTCAGAGATCTATTCTGGACCCCGGTGCAACAGCCGGCCAGCAACAGCAGCAGCAGCGGGGGGAAGGAATGCCGTCTGTCCGGAGGCCTGAGCAGAGTGAACGCTGATCCTGTCGGAGGAAGCGGAGATGGCGGCTCTCCTGTTTCATAGGTTGTGGAAGAGAGAGAGAGAGAGAGAGAGAGAGAGAAAGGGGGAGTTGGACTGGGGATATGACGCTCATGAGAGTGAGAGCGGTGTTGGCAGTGGTGGTGGTGTCGGGGGGGGCTGGAGGTATTTGGTTTGGTGCCAGTCGAGCCAGCTTTCTGACATGCCGCATTCCAGGAGATCAACGCCACGGTGTTTCCTTTCACATCCACCACCCTGCAGCCCACCCCGATACCCAGCACCATCTTTATTCAATAAATCTTTATTGAACAAGAAAAAAACAATAATTTGTTGGTTCTCAACCTTTTCTGTGTCAAGGACTCCTAAATGAATACACGTTTGGTCACGGACCCCCATTTGATAAGAATTCTCTCCAGGGACCTCCATCTGACACGTTTTTACAGTTGGGGAGTACTGCAGTTGAGGAGATAACCGTGGAGGAAGTGAAACCATCAGAATAGTCACTCCTGTCTTACTCACACCGGGCTCACTTCTATCATGAATTAAATAGTGAGAATAACCCCCCTTCAAGGACCCCTGAGGGTCCCGGGACCCCCGGTTGAGAACCACTGCACTACAGGACCAATATTCACCCAGGCTTCATCAGATTAAACACACTAGTGACATTGTCATTATTGACAGAAGATGTAAGATAAGATTGTTTCTCTTACAAATAAAAAGAAGAAATGATAAGCAATAAAACTCATCCTTCCTCAATTCAATACACCGTTTTTTTTAAAGTCTAAATTGTTGTGCAACATCGATGTGACTGAGTGTATTTCACTTCATGACTTGTCTGTTCTTGGTCACTATGTTTTATCATTAATTGGTACACAGCTTTGTTTAATACTCGATTCTGATTGGTCAATCACAGCGTTCTCCGGTTCTGATGTCGGATTCCGGCGGACTATTTTTCTGTCAAATGATTGATTTCTTAAGTAAATCGCTGTGTAATAAGTGGGATGATGTACAGCTAGTGGGTCATTGTTGTGAAATAAACCCCTTCAGGGTGATGCAAGACTGTCTGGGTTTATTCCACAACAATGACTGGCTCACTGTTCATTAGTCCTTACCCAACTTGTAATTTTCCGCAATATTGTCTTTTATCACAGTTCAGTTTATAATGAAGGATTTTGATTCAGCTTTTCCTCATTATGCCTTAAAAATCTATTTCCAACAATGCAAATATTCTTAATACTTTGAAGAAAAAATTGGGAGTGCTGCATGGGGTCAAGTAGTAAAAGAAGTGACTATAGAAGTGCACTCAGAGAGCGCAGACCTCCGCCAAGGCAGGTTGCAGGTTTCATTTGAAGGCACCATGAAATGCACTAACATGCAGCCAGACCGGCTACATAAACAAAGCACAGAGAAACTGTGATTACAACACACAGGTAGACATCACTCCTCTGTATCTTTGAAACCTGCAAAATAGTTCAGACAGACAAATTGCTTCTACAGTACACTCACACATGACAGTCTACTTCCTGTAGTTTCTATCAAACACACCCTTTGTCACAAGGTGGGCTATTTAAGATGGAAATGACCTGTTCACTCTGCTGTACTGCTGTCATCCACTGCTCCCTTGCTAGCTAGCAACTGTACTAACTTTCCGCTATAGTTTGGACTAATCATGTGGTGTTTCTACACACAACAGGCCGATGCTGTTGCTTCTGGATGGTTTGGTGGAAGAACTAATGGAGTCTGTGCTGCTGCTGCCTGGATTTATCAACCCTGTTGGTCATGTTAGCTGTAAAGTTCAGCCTCAAACTCCTCAAACCTGGAGCTGCAGTTTCCTGTCTGGATTCCTGGATTTGGCTGTTTGGGACCACAGAGACTCTTCCAGACATCACTGCTCCACTTCGTCAAGCTAAGTGTTTGCTTTTATTTGCATGTCTTGGTTCTGTTCAGTCTGAGTTTGTGTGCTTGGGAATGTCAGAAAGCTGTGAGCTATGTCATGCTGGTTGATGATTCCTGCTGTTATGCTGCTGCAAAGTGCATTCATATTTGCACTGGTATTGGTTGTTGCATTCATTTGTTTGTAGTGGCTGTACTTTGTTTTCATCTGGTTGTTGTTTGGCATGTGCATTGTGATGCTTTAATACTCTTATATGCTGATTGAGCGTTCTGGCCTGAGCTGGCATTGCATATATTTTCCCTTTTAAAGTTGTTGTCATTGTTTCATTGCAAATTGCAAACTAATTATTCCTGCAGAGATTGGTTATAGAAATATAAACATGACCTGTCTTGACTGTTCACATAGTTCATTCTTCATGATATGTTCATAGCTTTTGTCACACTAAACGTAGTTACATTTATTTGAAGCTTAATTTAAACTTAGAAGCTGTGGGTATATGTGTGAACTCGCTTTACTATTCCAATTACTATAATTGCATCCTCACAGTGATAGCATCTGTTCTTTGAGTTACAGCTAATGCTAAATTTACACTTTATATACTGACAGTCATGTGCTGCTTATCAACACTACATTCAAGTGATGGATTCCTGTGAATTTAATGTGTTAGCAACTAATTACCTGCTGCTGTGCCAGTTTTGATGTGTCTGAACTTGCTGCAGTTTATCAGGTGGGTTGTTGGGTTTGGATGTTTCCATGTTACCTCACAAGATAGCAGATATTACTGTAATGGTTGGAAGTACTTTGTCTGGAAACGGCCACACATAGTAGAGTTCACAGCTCTGTGTCTAATATGGTTTTTACCAATCTGCTTATCTTGGTGTTTGTTTGACGACATTACAGCCATGACATCACTCTGTATATTAGTGTATTCCACTCTTACAAAAGATAAGTTAATTCAAGTGTGTTACTAGTATACCTCTTTAAACTTAAAGGAAGAGAGTATGCTCTCAGTTTATTTTTTTATTTACTTATCAGAGATACACTTAACAAAATTATATTTAAGTATAAGGCTATTTTCAGTATAAGTGTACTTGGCTTATACTGAAAGGTTTACAGGAAAGTATAAGTATATTTGGCTAAGTTTAAGTTGACTTAAAGAAAACTTGCAAGTATACTTGCAGTAAAATATGAAACTAGAGTTTACGGAGAGTATACTTTAAAGTGTACTTTCATAAACTAAAAAGTGGGCTACAAGTACATAACGAGTAAACTAAGTATACTTATAAGGTCACTTGTAGTATAGTTCATATTATAGATACAATGCAAAATACAACTTGGATGTAAACTAGTTGTGTACTCAAAGTTTACTACTCTTACATTTAAAGTATACTTTTATAAACTAAAAAGTGTGCCAATTTAGACCCAATGAGTATTCAAGCAGTACACTTACAAGTATACTACTAGTACATTTATATTAGTATACTTATTACATAAAGTATTCTTAGGATTATGCTTGAACTAAGGGCAAAGACTGGTTCAGGACCCAGTGGGTCGCAAGAGATTTTATTAGGGTCGTCAAATACATTTGCAGAATTTCTTCCATAGTCTTTTATTTAAAGGGATAGTTTGGGTGTTTTGAAGTGGGGTTGTATGAGGTTTTATCTATAGTAGGTGTATTAATTGCAGTAAATGACAGTTGTTGTGCCCCAGACAGGAGTACTGACCTAAGAAAAATACATATTTGTTAAGGTTTATGCTATATTTAGACCAACTTCGCCTAAATATATTTGTTTGATTTATCTTTGACATGGCTGGTTTAAGATAATGTAAGGTAATTTATGCACAAATTCACGTTTCTAACGATTTATAGATAAGGCTTATTGTGAATTTGGTCATTTGTCAGTTTTAAAAAGTCGGTCCCCAGAAAATAAATTGGGGAAACACTGGTGTATTCTACTAAATAAACCAAATACACTTTAATTGTCTGGACCTGCTGTTCAGGCAAGACTCTGTAACACGGTGGAAATGCCAACAATGATGTCGGCGTCAACATTTCAGTTTCAGACCTGAATGTTTTCATGTGTGAACATCGATGCTCGCTAATGAGTCAGACAGCAGGATCTGATCTGAAGTGACATTTTGAAGTGACATTTTAAACTTCAGGGTACATTATGCGCCATGCGTCTGGTGTTACATCTTGGCCTTCGCAGGTGCCCTTGAGCAAAAGCTCTGATGCTCAACCTGCTGTGGGGCTTGTAAAGGGATGTATGTAAGGGAATATTATCTGTGTGCCTTCAGCAGGAAGCTGTAAAAAACATACAAAGAGGTTTCCCCCATGTTAAACACAGTCAATTTGATCTTTTAAAAAATAATAAGATTGTGCCATATTTAAATCATCCACTGTAATTTACACACAACAGATTAGCTACTGTCCTTTTGAGGAGTCATTGCAAACTGTCAGATTGTAAATACAGTGCACTCTACTAGAGGAACGTTTGACCTAAAACAGTTTCCACTGTACAGTATGTCTCTAATTTGGTTTCTAACCACATGATGCTCACGTGAACGTGCTGGGTGTGAAAACCATCACATCCCCTCAGACCTTTGCCCTCTTTTATATTTGTGTGAATGTGTGAGTGCATTTTTACTGGTGATGTCAATAGCAAGACAACAGATGCAGGCAAATATATACAATTCTTGTGTCATTTTATCAACTTTATTTAACTTAAACTTAAATAGAACCATTATAGGAGCATTTTTAGTGACTCTAGGGATGGCAATGTCAGTCCACCAGCTGAAATATCTCAACAAATACTGGATGGATTTCTATGAAAGGGAGAGAAGAAGATGAAACCTACAGACTTTGGGGTTCCCCTGACTCTTCGTCAAGCACCACTATGAGGTTGACATTTGTGGTTTTGAGTGAAAAGTCTCAACAACTATTGGATGGGTTTTTATTAAATCTGGTGCAGATATTCATGGTGCCCTCAGGATACGTTGTAATAATGTTTAATTTTGATGATCCCCTGATTTTCTGACTGTGAGAGCCAGGACAGATTTTTTGTTGTTATGGTTATGTTAATATAAAGATAGATTCAGTAACTGCATGGATTATTTCTCGCATAAAAACACATTTCAGTGAACTATTTTCGTGCAATAACAGAAGAAAGTTTCCAAACGAGCCGCCATGTCGGTTCCGGTTTGAAAACTTGGAGCAGCAGCCCACGGAGGGAAAGCGTTCATCCAATCAGGTGCCTTGTGTCTAGTGGCAGCCCATTAAGCGTCCAATGCTGGGAATTTAAGCGATCCCTTGCGATAAAAAACGCCTCTGTGGACACGTAGAATAAGTCTACACTGACAAATACTTTGGTTTATGACCGAATACCTGTAAAACTAATTATCTTCAGTCTCAACTGTGCTTTGTGTTTTGTGCTAATTAGCAAATGGTATAGCATGCTATTAGGCTAAACTAAGATGGTAAACATTGTTATTGTGATCATGTTGCATTTAGCTCAAACCACCGCTATGCAAACATATTATGTCTCTTATAAAAGTGATATCAGAATATTGATATGTAGACCTGCTTCATAGTCTTTTTAATGGTTGAACTGTATGCCTGTGTGTGTGTGACTGTGAGTTTTTGTGTGTAAAAGAAGGAGGTTTTGTGTGGTCATGGGTATTTTTATGAATTTGTGTGTGTGTATGTGTGTATTTTTATGAATCGGTGCATGTGTGAGTGCGTGCACGCCTGTGTGAGTGCCGAGTTGTGGACGGTCTGTCAGCTCAGGTTAAGCTGACGCTGAGTGGCCACACCTCGGGGGCGTGCAGGCCTGCGAGGCGGGCTCTCTCTCATCAGCAGCATTAGGCCGCCGTGTGTGATGGCTGCTGACCCCCGGCGGAGCGCTGGCCGTGACGGTTTGGCCGGTGTTGGGCACCAATAACGCCAGGTTCTGGGCTCACTTCCTGCCAGGAGCAGCCCTCACTCTCCTGATGTCAAATAGCAAGTGGCGATGGCAAAGATGGCACTTTGGGTAATTTGCGCAGGGCCTCATCAAGGACACCCTGTTAAAATGCCCCGTGTGTCTGAGTCATCGACCACGCAGGAGATGGATGACAGGGAGGGAGTGTCGGGAAAGTAGTTGGAACAAACATTTCCTCACTTTCAAGAGAGAATTAAAGGGTCATTTATTAGAACTTGGATCTAATTCTTGTAGATTTAGTCACCGATTCTACCAGTTATGAGGATATACTACTATTCAGGATAAAATCTGGGCACACAGCAACATCGCTTAAAGGTGCTCTATACGATATCCAGAGCATTAATATAGCAGCAAACAACTATTGTTTATATAAAGATATAGTGGAGTATTGTCTACCTGAGCAGAGAATGAAGTCACTCTCCCTCTGTGTGTGTTGTAACCAGAGTTTCTCCATGCTTTGTTGACATAGCCGGGTGGGCCAAGCGTGCCTTTTAGTTTTAGTTAAATGGAATATTATATATGTTTTCTTTAGTGTATAATCACCTGAAACTGAGAATCGTTGCGTTTTCGTTAACTTAGAATGAGTCATTTATATCTACACGCAGAGCGGGTCCTCTTCACGGAGCCGGCCGCCATGTTTCTACAGTAGCCCAGAGCGGACAAACCAAACACTGGCTCTATAGAGGGACAGTCATGGTTTCACGTTGGCCACCATAGTTCTCCGACACGCTTGGCACATGGGAAAAGTTTCAGTTGGTTGCAATCTGCAACCTCACCGTTATATACCGCCAGATCCTACACACTGCTCCTTTAAGTATTGGATGTAAATTAAAAAAAGTTTGACAGCTACAAATATAATTTTAAAGCTGAAATAAATAATAATAAATCTCTGTTTTGGCTTTGAAAGGTCAGACTTTACACTAAGTTTACAGCACTTTCGAGTATGGGAATTTCTTGTAGTGCCTATATATATTTTTTTAATATCATATATAAAATAATCTAGGCAACACTAAGGTGGATCAAGTTCAGATCTATAATCTGTGAACGGAGACATTTGGCTCCCCGTGGTGTGATGGTCAACAACGGCAGCAGGTGCACCACAGGGAAGAACAACAGGGAGGCAGGGCCACCACCAGCAAATGACCCCTGCCACAAACAACAATGAAAAAGCCAGGCTTTTGGAGCCTTGAAAATATGAAGTGACAAAGGGTGCCCTTTGTGTGGGAATTGACATGGTACAAGGCTGACACTGTGCACCCTCTAGGGGTTGATCTTCCAGTCAGGATCAAATGCCAAAACTAGGTCAGTGGGAAGAGAGGAAGAAAGAGACGGGGAGGGGGGGGGGGGGGATTCTTAATATTTAGAAAAATATTTTAGTGTTCAACACCTTAAGCAGATTACAGTCAAATACGCCATTATCATCCACTCATCTACCACTCTGAAACATTTGCACCAAAGTGAAAGCTGACAGTTTTATCAGATAGACAACACCAGGAGCCAGAAGACAATGACAGTCTTGTGGTTTTTGTTGTCAGTGTTGGTTTGCTCTGTACTGTTAAGAAGGCACCTGTGGTTGTTTCTGCAGCTCCTCCACACAAACAAAGGGCAACTGATACTGACAAAGGCAGCATGTGAAGAGTTTTATCATTTAGAGGTTTTGCAGGATGTCATCCAGAACACATTAGAGAAGAAGTACCGAAAGATGGCATCAAATGAAATCTTCATTTGAAAATCATATTCTGTGATCAGATCAATTGACATTTTTTATCTGTTGAAAATGTACCTTAAAGGGAGATTTGTCAAGTATTTAATCCTCTTATCAACATGGGAGTGGACAAATATGCTGCTTTATGCAAATGTATGTATATATTTATTATTGTAAAATCAATTAACAACACAAAACAATGACAGATATTGTCCAGAAACCCTCACAGGTACTGCATTTAGCATAAAACAATATGCTCCAATCATAACATGGCAAACTGCAGCCCAACAGGCAACAACAGCTGTCAGTGTGTCAGTGTGCTGACTTGACTATGACTTGCCCCAAACTGCATGTGATTATCATAAAGTGGGCATGTCTGTAAAGGGGAGACTCGTGGGTACCC